>CAKNWU010278513.1:0-11122 GCA_932072015.1 Andricus quercustozae
CCTCCCGTCCAAAAAAGCTATTACATAATTTATGAATGATCCTTCATGAATGAATGCATTAAGAATGTCAAAATAACCTTAATTTTGACTTTCACGCTTAAAAAATGTAAAATAATTGCAAAAACACTACATAATTTTTGTTTCTATAAGAATTTACCACAATTTATCTACTATTAAAATAAACTCGTATACAATTTTGATAAAGAATATATGAAACTTGATACTCTAAGGAGAAATCTGTTGTGTTCGTAAAAAAAACAATTAACTTCTTGCCTGGCAACTTGTCGAATTTTATGCAGCTATAAGCTCAAACATCTGCGCTTGATTGGACAAAGTGTAAAATAAAGCGGTATACGCCTTCCCTGTCGGAGATTAATTATGTCTGCATTTTCTTGCTGTCATTAAAGTTGAGCACAGTGTGGTTACACTCGCATTATGATAGCCGTGAACCTCGATAAAAAGTATCAAAATCATCACTTTGCGACGAAATTACCAAGGAAATCTCTTTAGCCCCTTTTTCAATGGAAAATTGTTTCGGGAAGGGAGGAGCTTAAAATCCCTCAATCAAATCGTGCTTTACCCGAAACCCAAAGTAAAATTGAGGCTGCCTGGAAAAAATCCTCTTTCTTCATGATTTATACGTATTATATAGGGTGCGTCGAAAAAATAAAATTTTTGAGATAGAAAAAAAAATAATACCTGCTATGAGGGAAGTAGATTAGGACACTGAGATCTTATCATTGATTTTATGTCGATTGATAAATGCAATAAACAATTCTAAAACTTAATGCTCTGATAAGAGAATTTTTTAGCGATTTTATGGCTTTCGGCTCTTAAGAATATACCAGAAATACATTTGATAAATATGGTGAATGAAAAATGTAAATGCAGAAAATTATTTTAAATATTGTAGTTTTTGTTGTTACCATTTACCAATTGTTTTAACTGATAAAAATAAAATAAAATAAATTAAAAGTCTAAGGAATCAAAAACGGAAAGATATCTGATTTTCCGCAGCTAGCGTCTTTAGTTTCGATGGAAATTATTTTCTTTTTGCTAAATTAAAAAAAAACTTTTTCATCGCCTAACTGGTAAAATGTAAGTAGAAAAAACCAGTGTGTGTCAGTGGGGCCACACGGCAGAAGTGAAACTGCGATGGATTAACTTTGAAATTTTTCGTGAGGTATCATCATGAATTTTGAGGAGATCGCATAGTAATAGAGTGCAGAGAGAGAGAGAGAGACAGAAGAGTAAGAGAGCATATATAGGCTTTGCTTAGCGTGGCAGTAGTGGGGATATCGAAGAGGAGAGTTTAGAGTAATTGCGAATCGCCGCACAAAAGGGAGACGCGAATAGAGAGAGAAGGTATAGAAACTATATGTACCTGTAAGAGAGAGAAAGAGAGAGATATGGAATCCGCCGTTCGTTCGATCGGTCGTTTTTTTTAGTTTACTCCCGTCCCAAGAGTAGTTTCACTTCGAAAAGAAAAAAATTTTAATAAATCCAAAATAAAGATTCACAGCTCGACCGATGGAGTGTACACTGACTTCAAGAGATTTCAGTGCCTTCACGTGAATTCAAGTGACTTCACGCTAGTGACTTCAGCGAAGGTGTACACCTGACTTCACGAGTTTCTAGCCCCTCGACTTAAATAATTTTTTGCATTCCACAGAACGTTCTACTGATAAAAAAACATTTTGAAAAATTGTAAGAAGTTGGAAGAATGCAAAATAGACAAAGAGCCAAAATTAAAACGAAGTATCTAGTTAAACCGAAAATATTTGTTCTACGCACACCGGATTTAGGTGAACCTTGACACGGCCAATTTGAAAACGTACATTTTTTATTTTACTTAGTTTTCATTTGCTCAGCTTCTTGAATTTTTGTCTAATGTCTATTTATTAATAAAATTGTTGAGCTATTCAAAACAAATTTGAAAACCTAATTGCAAAAAAATCATTTTAGTAAAGTGCTGAATTATTGCTTGGTGGATCTTTTTTTTTTTTGTTCGTCTTTTATTTCTCAGACTTCTATGTATGTTCTTATCGAAGGTAAATTTCCGAGTTTGTAGTACATATTTTTTTCTTAGAAATTGAAGTGGGTGGTTAGGTGAGTTGAAACGAATTTTTTTTAGATCTCGTTTCGAGTTTATCGGTGTAATTTCACTGTAGGGGAAGTGTCCCAAAGTAGCCCGAGTTTGTAGGATTTATTTTTGTTTTCTTCGAAATTGAGGTAGGTGGTTTAGGTGCGTTAAAAGACAAATTTTTTGTAATCTGTTTTCTAGTTTATTCGGTGCAATTTCACTCTGCGTGATATATCCATGAATGTTATTACCTTCTGTGAGTCCATAGTAGGACCTCAGTGTCATTTCACGTAATCGTGTAGGATGATAATCACGTTTATATAACGAGACATCGTTATCGACATTTTATATTGCCAACTGTAAAGAGATTGAAATCGATCATGCGATACGAGTAAACTGTATAAAAGAACTGGCAATCTGAAAAGAAATTCTAAAACGAGTACGAGGTTTGAACAACCCGCTGCCTTCTAGAAAGACAAGTTATCCTAAGAACTAACTGTAGGGGAGACCACCCCACAGTAGATAATGATCCTACAGTAGATAATTATTAATTAAAAATACTAATGGATGTTAAATTACTAATTTAATATAATCAACAGTTAAGACACGATACGTGTTAATATATTAAAATTACAATTCATTATCTTACTTATATTTTTGCTTATGATTAAGGATTATCTACTGTAGGATCATTATCTACTGTAGGGTGGTCTCCCCTACATATATTATTGAGTAGAAAAGGTGTGTAAAGGTTAGTCTTGTCTAATGGGCAGGGGAGCTGGTAATTTATTCTTTAATCAGGTACAATACTTACACATTTTGATAAATATATTTGTAAACTACTATTTTAACTGAGATTTGTTAAATAGTTGAGGGGAGGGAGTCTGAAAAATCTAACAAATCCTTAACCATTCTGGAAATATAATGTACACTTTTAAGGAAATCTCGTGGAATCTCTGGAAATCTTTACAATCTTCTGAAATCCCGTAAAATCTTTTGAAATATAATGAAATTCTTTCAAATCCCTTCAAATCTTCAAAATCCAATTAAAATCTCCTGACATCCTACAAAATTCGTGAAAATACTTTTGTATCTTTTAAAATCCTTAAAAATCCTTTGAAACCTTTGAAAATCTTTTGAAATCCATTTTGAATGATTTAGATTCTTTAAAATCCCTTGAAATTCTTTTAAAACGGTGTAAATCCCTTAAAATTCGTTAAGAATTCGTACAAATCTTTTGAGACCCTTAAAATCTTTACAATCCCCTAAAAATGGTATAAAACCCTTTAAAATCCGTGGAAACCCATCAAAATATCTAAAAATCAATTAAAATCCTGTAAAATTCTATTAAATCTTTTGAAAACTTATGAAATCCTCTAAACTCTTTGGATATATTTTTGAATCTTTTAAAATCTCTTAAATTCCTTTGAAATCTCGTGACTTATTTTGAAATATCCTTTTAAATTCCATTAAATCTTTTGGAATCTCTTAAAGTCCTTTAAAATCCAGTGGAATCATCAAAACTGTTTTAAATCTCTTTAAATCCGTTGAAACCCCTTTAAGTTCTTTAAAATCTTTGCAAATGTTTAGAAATACCGTGAAATCTCCTGAAATCTAATTAAATTCCTTCAAATCTTCGAAATTCAATTAAAATCCTCTAATATTCTTGAAAATTCCTGAAAATACTTTGGAACTTTTTTAATTTCCTTAAAATATCTTGAAAGCCCTTTAAACTGATTAAGCTTCCTGGAAATCTCTTGGAATCCTTTACAAACTGTGGAAATCCCTTAAAATACTTGAAATTTCGTGAAAATTTTCGGAATATTACGACATGCTTGGAAGTCTCTGAAATCCCTTTAAAACTCATTGAAATCTTTAAAAACCGTGTGATTCTTCCCTAATCTCTTGAAATCTTCTGTCATATTTTAAAGTAATTAAAATCTTCTAAAATCTATCAAACTTCTTAAAAATCCCTTAAAATCCTCTGAAATGTTTGAAAATCTTTCGAAATCTTATAAAATTCCTTCAAATCACTTCAAATCTTCAATGTCCAATTAAAATCCCCTGACATCCTTAAAAAATCCTGCAAATAGTTTGGTATTCCTTGAAATCCTTTGAAATCCTTTGAAATTCCGTGAATTTTTAAAAATTATTTCGAAAGCTCTTAAAACCCCTAGAAATCTCATGGAAGCCCTAAAAAGCTTTTTATATCTCGTTAAATTCCGTAAAAATTTAATAATTCTTTGAAATACTTCGTAGGCCTTTGAAATACCTTAAAATATTTTAAAATCTGTTGAAATATATTCAAATCCTTGCAAGTCACTGGAAATTTTTCACATTTTTTGAAATGACTTAAAATATTTTGAAATCTCGTTTATAGTGAAAATAATTGATAGATTGTGTATGTGTATATATATAGATATACTTAGCAAAGCTATAACATCTTACGTAAAAGGGCAGGAGGGGTCTCAGAAATCTTACAAATCTTTACAATAGATAAGAGCGGATCTAAAATTTTAAAAATTATCCTTACGTGATTGATGGACGTTCCCATATCTGTTTTTCAAATATTGAAATTCTAATGAATAGAGAAAATTTGCGTTCGGTAATTATTGTTGTTCATAAGAAAAGTGCATCTCAGTGAAAAATGGTTTCATTTTTACGAATTTCCCGCAATTTTTTTCTGCTTGATAAGAAAAGATGCGTCGGTATATGCCAAAATGGCGAAATAAAAGAGAAAAAGTGAGAAAGGATTTGTTTTATTCATTTTTATTCGTATGGTATTAGATTCAACAAGTTTCTCATATCCAGTACCATCTATTACTTCCTCTGCAGTTAAAAGGGATTCAATATAACTGCTCCATGAAATTTCTCGTGTATATAAGAGGCTTAAAAAACATAAATTTACATCTGCCTTTGGCATACGGAATCCTGCATATAGGCGACCTTTGTGAATCGCAGGGACCGACTTGAAAAGTGGATTTGCAAGATAATACCTCTAGCCGTGAAAACAATTGCGTTACATACGACGTAATACGAGCCGGATTTTCATTCTGCAGCTGGACTTATATAGGAATAACGATAGTAGGTACTTGTTCCGTATACACATACATGGATATTGTGATCGCTTTATTGTTCGGGTCATATAATGGTAGCCAGTGCATGAGCGAGATAATTCTCGACAGTGCTCATTGCATAAAGGAACAGAGCAATTTCAACGTAATTTTATTTCTGTCCTTTATTTCTTAACTGAGAAATCCTCTTGAAAAGTGCATTTGTGATTAGAATTCTGAATCCTGAATGAACGAGGGTTTTAATGCATTCCAGGGGTAAAAAGGAAGATTTAACTATTAAGAGTTAAAGAGATTTAAATAAGAGATATATTTATACTTTTATGTGGACTTGTTTAACATTAGTTTGGAATTTTAATATTATTCACAGGAAAATTGAAACTAGGAAAATTCAAGTAAATTCAAGTGAGTTCAATCACTGTAAAACACCGACCAACGTCAATTTAACTGCATTTACAAAATTAAACTAGGTTTGGAAGAGTTGCACTCAACTTCATAGAATTAAACCAGATTTAAACAAATTTAATTAAATTAAAGTGATTAAAACTAGATTCAAAGTGAATTCAACTAAATTCCAAGTTATTTGAGTAAATTCTAAAAAATTAGAGTCAACCGCATTCAACTCAATTCCAGGTAAAGTCGGCGTCGGGTTAAGTGACAAGCGGCATGTCACATTGTGGCATGTCTGATTCAGAAAAATTTTAATTCTACAAAAAATTGGCAAAAGTGCGGGAAGGCACGCCTGTAATTAGTCACAGAAAGAAAGTAAGTCACACCCCTACCCCTTTCCAACGTCTCGGGGTGAGGGAAGGCATGACATCTATGATTTATCGGAGAAATGATTTAAATCACAACACTAATTTTTGATACTTTTTTGTGGTCTTCAAATTTTTACGAATTAAAGATGCCGCAATGTGATTTTTCGTGAAAATAGACATGCCGCAAATGTCACATGCCACAAATTTAAGAAGCCTCAATGTGACATGCGGCAATGTGACATGCCGCAGTGTGACATGCTAAATGTTGCTTGCCGCTTGTCACATGATCCGGACCCGTAAAGTCACTCAATTCAATTCAAATTCATATTACGTAAAAAAAAAGTAAACAAGTTATGAGATATCAAAATATATCAGAATTTAATTAGAAGATAAATATAAACGTGCATTATTCTTCGTTAATGACATTCTTATATTATGACACGTCACCGCTGTACCCACTATAATTTGAAAACTGCAAAACCTTACGATTACTAAAAAATATGAGCATTTTAAGTAATGCTGTTACACAAACTCCACACAATTCTACAGAACTATGTGGAGATTATGTGGAATTTTTATGGAGTTGTATGACATTTTTCTCTAATCTCGTGGATAGTTGTGGAGTTTAAGTGGAATTCTCTGGAATTTGTTTAGAAATCGTGTAGAAATTGTATGGAAATTGTGGAGTTTTCGTCGACAGTTTTAAGTAGTTGTGTTAAATTTGTGTGGAAATTTATGGAGCTTTTTGAAATGATGTGGCATTTCTGTGGAATGTGTGGAATTTTCGTGAAATTTGTATGTTGTTGTGTGTAGTGTGATGTTAATGTTGAGTAGAGAAGTTTGGCATTGTCTAAACTTTGTTAAAAGTTCATGTAAAATTTGTGTAGTTTCCGCGGATAGTTTTGTGGAATTCATTCGGAATTAATGTGAAGTTGTGTTGCCTTTCTTAAGAAGTTATGTAAAATTATGTGAAATTTGTATGGAATAGGATGTATTTGTGGAAGATTATCTGGAATGTGTGCATCAATTTTTAAAATTTTATATGGAATATTTTCTTTGGATATTTTTGTGGAGTTCATGTAGAATTTGTGTGGAGCAGAGGGGAATCGTCTGCAATTTGTGCATCATTTGTTAAAAGTTTATGTGGCGTGGAACGAAGAAACCGATTTTACAGCACTTTTTCAGCTTTCCAAGAAAATCGTGTTTTGATGGGACGGGCCCCTCCGAGTGTTACATAAACGTCATATAAAACGCGTTATATTTCGTTCAATTTTTATCACGCAGATTTAAAAATAGGCTCGTTCGATCGGGCATGCTTTCGCTCTTTAGAATCATTAAAATCCTCGCGTTTTTTTTTCTTCGTTCCACGCCACACATGGAGTCTTCTTGGATAGTTTTGTGGAATTCATGTAGAATTTGTATTTATTATATAGCGTTGTGTGAAATTGTATGGAAAAGTGTAAAATTTGTGTGATGTCGTTTGGATTAGTCTGAAATTTAGGGTATAATTTTTTAAGATTTTGTGTGGAATGTGCGAAGTTTTCATGACTATTTGTATGAAAATCATGTGGAATTCGTGTGTTATTGTGTAGAGTTTTGTGGAGTTTTGTAGAGTTATTTTGAGTTTGTATAGAATTGTGTGAAATTTGTGTGGATTTATGTGGAATTGTCGGTAATTTGTTTATAATTTGTTTTGAATTAGTGCGGAATGAGTGCATTTTTTGTGGATATTTTTATGGTATCAATGTGGAATTTTTATTTATTATGTGTAGTGTGGAGTCGTTTGAAATTTGTTGGAATTGGTAGGAATTTTATGAGAAATGTGTGGAGTTTTTGCGGATAGTTTTGCGGAATTCACTCAGAAATTGTATAGAGTTGTGTTGAGTTTGTGTGAAGTTATATAAAATTATGTGAAATTCGTGTTGAGTAGAATGGAGTTATGAAGAATTGTCTGGAATTTATTTAGAATTTTTTAAAGGTTTGTGTGGAATGTGTAAAATCTTCGTGGATAGTTTTAAGGAACTTGTGCGTGTTGTGTCAAATTTGTGTGGTTTCGTGTGGAATTTGTGTATAATTTGTTAAGAGTTCGTTTGGAACATGCGAAGTTTTCGTGGACATTTTTGTGCAATTAACGTCAAATTCGTGTATTATTGTGTGAAGTTGTGCTGTGGAATTATGTTGTCTTTGTATGGAGTTGCGTAAAATTTGTGTTTATACATATGGAGTTATCTGGAGTTTATTTTGCATATTTGTGGAATGTTTAAAGTTTTCGTGGATAGTTTTGTGAAATTTACGTGGAATTTGTGTGGCATTGTGTGAAGTTACATTGAGATTGATGTTTTCTTAGAGTTATCTGAAGTTGTGTGGAATCGCGTGGAATTGGTGTATAATTTATTTAGAATTTTAGTGACATGTGTGAAGTTTTTCTGTATGGTTATATGAAGAGCTGTAAAAATTGGGTGCAATTTGTGTGGAATTATGGACAGTGGATAGTTGTGTGACCTTTTTTTGAATTTTTATCTAGTTTTGTGAAATTTGTATGGGTATATTTTTATGGATTTCAGTAAAGAATTGCCTTCCTTATAAATATTGAGCTAAACCAAAATTTTGTTATATGTGTTGCATTAATCCTGTGATACGTGAACTTTTGTCTAAAGATTAATATTAGTAAACTTCACTACCATAAATAAGCACAATGAGTGTGAAAAAAACCTTAGAATGATTTGCCTTACAACAAATTATTACCCTAGGAAGAAAGTGACTCGTTTGTGGAAAAGTATACCCTTATGTGCAAAAATCCATTCCTATAATTCCAGACTAATGTTACTTATTTCCGGAAATAGAGATCTATAAATAGTTACATCCTTCATTACTTACTTTGAGACCATTAATTTTTTTTTCACCCTCGTTGCCGTGTTTATTCTTCCTTCGTTTTTCCATTCACAATTCTCCTATTACCCCCTTTTTGATATGTCATCGCGGAAAAGTGGCGAAGAATGAGAATCTTGCCCTTCGAAGTGGTCTGAACCCTGCAGGAATCGACCACGTGTGCTCCTTAAAGCTGGAGGTGGCCTTATTTTAGCGTTTTATGGTGTTGCGTGGAAATGCGTGTGTACTCGTATATACCTATTTGGATGAATATGTAGCTATATGCAGGCCATGGCGCATGTCAAGCTCGGGAGGGTGCGGCAACAGCTAACAGCAGGAGCAACCGCTAAATCACCCGGAAGGATCTATCCTTTTGTACAAATATAGATAAACCACATGCACATGTATACAACACGCTACCTATATAGTTACGTAGATAAATGTAGTGGACAAATGTATGTGTAGAAAGAGATTTATATCTACACAATACACATGGTACGGCTAACCATTAGTATCCGACGAGGGGTTAACCGCTACTGAATTACGGTATTTCTTCTTAATTCAATACTATTCAATTCGCTAGAATACACGTGAGTCCTCTTTAACTTTAGGTATACATAGAAATTTTATTGGTCACTATTGATATAAACCCTCTGCGAAGTGGTGCAAAAGTAAAATTATTGGTTCAACATTTTTTGTAATTCTGATTAGTGCCATCAGAGTGGTTGAAAAAAAGTTCATGGTTTGATTTTTTACAACATCTCCTAAACGTGAAATCAAGTGTAATCACCTGCAATCACTTTGTAATCACTCGGAAATCACCTTCAACTACTTTGCAATCAACAATCACTAATATTTTTATGATTCTTAAAATTTTTTTTTTAATTTAAGACAGTCGTCAGCGCCACTGGTGTGATATATGTGATATGTCAAGGGTTGTGAAACAAAATTGCAAAAGTCAAGGGATTTCTGTAGGAAGCACTTTAAGTTACTTCAAGAATAATCAGGGCTGCCACGCAGTCACTTTTAGTCACTTTTTTATTCTCAAATCACTTGTTAGACACTTCTTTAAGATGCAGTCACTATGGTCACTTTTTTACATGAAATGATCACTTTAGTCACTTTTCTTTCAATAAATTAGCCCATGGGTTAACCACTATTGAATTCCGATCTATACCTATTTCTGAATTTTCTTGAATTCTTTTGAAATATTTTAAGTTATTTTAAAAGATTCCAAGAAATTTGCAATGGATTTTGATAATTTTAAGGAATTTAAAAGAATTTCAAAGATTTTTTTCATTTAAAAAATATTTTTAAAAAAGCATTTTAAAAATTCCAAGGAATTTTCAAGATCTTTAAAAAGTTTCAAGTGATTCCAAAAGATTACAAAGGATTTGAAATATTTTAGGATATTTTAAAATATTTAAAGGAATTTTCAATACAGTTCAATAATTTGAAAGATTTTAGGATAGTTTTAAAAAGATTTCAAAGGTTTTTTAAAGTGATTTTTAATGTTTTAAAGATTTCTAATGATTTTAAAGAGTTAACAAAAATTTGCATTGAGTTTTAAAGATTTCGTAGAATTTTGGAATGTACATATGAAACGATTGTATAGGAACTTTAAGATTTAGGATATTTTAAAAGATTCCAAGGAATTTCACAATATTTCCGAGGATTCCAATAGTTTTACGGGATTTTATTATTTTCCATGATTTCAGGAATTATCACATTTCAAGGTATTTCCCAAGATTTTAAATATTTTAGGATATTTTAAAGAATTCCAAGGAATTTTCAATTGATTTCAATAATTTGAAGGGATTTTGAAGAATTTTGAATATTTTAGGGTATTTTAAAAAATCAAATGAACTTTCAAGAGCTTCAAAAATTGTGAAGGGATTTTAAAAGATTTTAAAGGTTTTAATATATTTTAGGGTATTTCAAACTTTTAAATATTTTTTTCAATTAATTTGAATGAATTATAAATTAGCCCTCAATTGTTAATAATTCATCCTCAATTCTTTTATAGTTATTTGTGATACAAGTGCGCAAAATAGGTGATTGTGTGCGAGTGTGAATTTTGCAGCATAAGCCGGAGGCTCAAAGCATGAGTCGGTGGTTAGCGCACGAGCGAAGCGAGTGTGAAAACGTAGACGAGTGCTTCGAGCCGCAGGCGAATGATGCAATCACGCGAGTTAGCAATCATCTATGCACACGTGTATCACACGCTATTTTTTGCAAGGCCCGTCCGAAAAAGTTGTGTTAGGAGGAGTTAAGGGAAAACACTAATCTTGAAAGAAAAGATTTTTAAATTTCGTAAACTATTTTTTTGAAAACAAAAGTTT
>CAKNWU010278540.1:0-10054 GCA_932072015.1 Andricus quercustozae
AGAATTCTCTAACGTTCGGAAGAATTCTCTTGAGTTGAGCAGAATTCTCTTGAATTTAGTAGAATTATCCTGAATATTGAAATGTCTTGAATTGTGTATAATTCTATTAAATTCGGCAGAATTCTCTTGAATTTAGTAGAAGTCTCTTGAAATATGTACAATTTTCTTAAACTTTGTTTATTTTTCCTGAATTCCCCTAGGTTTCGCAGAATTCTCATGAATTTAGTGAAAATATCCTGTTTTCTTTCGATTTCAGCAGAATATTCTTGAAATCAGCCTAATTCTTCCAAATTCAAGAGAATTCTCTACAGTCCCTAGCGGACCGAATGAACGGAATGGATACGTTACAGTGGGTCCTTATAGTATCCACATCGTATCCTCTCCGTATCATGCAATAACAACTAATTAATAAAGGAAGATAAACATTTAATACATATAAATATATATATATATATATTTCGTACTTATCAATATGACTAATATGAATTTGGCCTTACTGTGTATATATAAAACACAATGCAATAATAACAATATATTCATTACTTTATACATTTTTTTTCATTACACTCATCGACTTATACACTGAGAGACCTTTTGTTTGAATAAATGAAAACAATGAATTCGAATTTAGTATAATATCGTTCCAAAATAGGGAAAACCGAGGTTTTACTACACTTATTCGTATGACAGTACCGAACTTTAATATTATCATACGAGTATCTAAAACACGAAGACGACAAAGTAGTATTCTAAATACAAAATATTATGAATCTCCTTTTCAAGAATTAACAATATGAAAAAATGATATTCTTTTTACTGAGTTTTCGAAAAATAATTTGAATAAGAAAAATACAGAATATCATAATCTATAAAGCGTATTTTAGAAATCGATATTGACAATATGAAGTTGACAGAAATCTGAGACGCATAGCAAACTATGAAATTATTATTCTTGATTTTTCATATAGTTTCGTTTGAGAATGCTCCTCGAGTGCTTCCGCCGTGTTCCGATTGTGCAGAGCCGTACATGGAACACATGGAGCACCGGCCGCGGTTGGTTCAAATCCCATTTGGTCCAAGTCCACGTTTTGACAGATGTTATATATATTTAGCTTTGCTGTCAAAAATCTTGGTTTTGTAAAAAACCAGGACATTTTGCCTATTTTCAGTAAAAAAACAGGACACCAGGACAGACCTCGAAAGAATAGGACATGTCCCGAAAATCCAGGACAGGTGGTAAACCTAAAGTTAACTCTTTCTATTTTCAATTAATTGATTTACTATTGCATTTAAAACATTAGGAATTCTTTCTCATGAAATTTATACACTAAGATAATAAGATTTTATGCAATGAGTACAATTTATAAAATATTACATACTGAGATATCAAATTGGATAATATTATTCATACAAGAATATTATCAGTTCCTTTAAAAAATATATTTTATAAAAAATAACTTTAATGATTGAAAGTGATAAAATATTTAACCTATCTATTAACAAAATGAATGAAGCAACAAATCAGTCAGGCGACGACGCTTTGCCGAGATTTTTGCCAAATATTCCATAACGTAAGTTAGCCGTGGGGTTTAGTTGTTAGGGATAAAATGCGTTAATAATTTTAGGTAAGATAGGTTCGAATCTCGCCGCAGCGTTTCGATTTTTCATAACGATTAAGCGTGCAATTATGTATGTAGTGAATAAATTAAGTATATATAAGAATGAAAATAATAATTGTGCGCGCGTTTCCGTATTTAATTGTATTTAATTTTTGTATTTAGTTCTTCCTACTGAAGGTTAAATCTTTTGTTATTTTTCATATAGTCGTTTGAGATTCTCATATGCTTTGTATGGCAACTTCAAAAGATGTTTTCACTCTTTCGAATCAAATGTATTATTATCGTTTTAACCTCGCTTGTCAACTTTGATATAGTGAATTTTAAATTCTCGCAAGTTTTATAAGAGTTATTGCAACATCCTTTCCATTTGTTCAAACAAAAATATTAATTTTGCCGGCTGAAAACCACTATATTAATTTTTGATACGAAAACCTCGTTTCCCATATTTTGGAACGATATTATTCTGAATTCTCATTCATTTTTATCATTTATTCTAACAAAAAGTCTCTCAGTGCATACGCTCATTTGCTCTTTTGCTTATATACCCCCATGGAAGTGTTTCTGTCGTACCAGGGATAATCATGCGTTTATCATCATGCCAGCTCAAAGCAACTTTCTTCTGCTTTATAGTGCGCACTTCGTGTTTTTTACTTTGGATTAAATTTTGATACTGTATGAAATTTTTAAATTCAATGAGGCATTGACTATAATCATTTAATGTAATTTTTCTCGATGTGGACCTTTTTACACCTTTATCTTTCTTTTTTTTCTCAGACTTTTCATTAAAAATTTTATAGGCATATGATTTCGCTCTTAATCCAACAAACACTGTAATAATATTCCCGGTACACTCATCTTTTATTAGTTTTAACATTTTTTAATTTTTTAATGGAATTCCATAAAAAATATCTGGAGGACAATCTGATGTGTAAAATCTGTGGATATCCTGCCTAATACAGTCAAATGTTTGGAACTATTTCCAAAATTTCGTAGAATGTAGTTGCAATGAAAATCATAGGTAATTATTTTCGAGAGATCAAGAACAGCAAATTCTACATAAATTGGTTTATTGAATTTAACTTTAAGTCTTTTTAATTCAATAATAACCATATCTTCTTCGTATAGGGTGCAACTGTGAAAATTTGGCTTGGAAATCAGAGATTTTGCACCGTATCTTCCATCCCATTTTGTTATTAACCTCACATCTCTGTATTTTCTAACATTCTCCATTGTTTTGCCAAAGACAGCATTGTTCCTTAACTTGTAGAAATTTTTCTCGAAATCATTGCTTGACATTTTTCATTTTTCTGTATTTAGGTCAATATACTCTTTTAACCAAGGTTTTTGCTGAAACTTTAGAATTCTGTGAACTTTAGTAACGTTTAGGCCCAAACTCAAATATTGTTCTAAATTCCTATAGTGGACTACATAATTTTTCTTTGAAGATAAGCTCGTTATCAATTTTGATATTTTAAATGAGGAATTAGGGGGCACAAAGTGATCTAGAGCCAAAGGCAAATCTCTATGAAAATCATGCAATTCTGCAGGATATTCCAAGTCTACCTCCAAAATGTAACCTATTGGTGAATCGTCTGGAATATTTTGTAGATTGATATCTTGATCAAGTGCCCATTCGAAACCACCAAAAGGGAAACATTCGCTCATTGCCGTACCATACTGATTGTTAATATCAAAATATGTGATGAAAGATTCAGGTTTGCTTGGATTAAAATCTGATCCCATAAATCGGTTCATCTCTTTGGCATATCTATTTGAGCACTGCGCTACACCGGCTCGAATACCCCTCTCAATCAGAAGAATCATTTCAGGATTTGATAATAATTCAAGTTCAATTCCGTTTAATTTGAGCATCGCATCAAAAGCAAGTCCTGGAGCTGTATAATACAAGGGATCGAGATTATATGTTGCAAAACAGTTTCTTCTGAAATTTTCAAAAATCTCGGCTAAAAGTAAAACGTCAGTTTTCAAGTACAAATCAGAGTATTCTCCCAAAATTTCTATATCAAACGTTTCCCAAACGTTGCATGCATGTTGGTAATCTTTATCGGAAATTTCTTCATCATTCAATTTTGAATAAAATGCGCTTTTAGGTGGTAAGTGTTGCTCATTTAATTTTTCCCAATCATCAATATAGTCATAAGGCAATACTCCTTTTCTGACTAATATCTGAAATTTTTACAATGTTTGAGAGTAATTTTTTTATCGTCATTTCCCAGATAAGAAGATAATTTTTCAAGGCTACTCGGCATGAAACGAAACGAATCTATGAACCGAAGAATACTTTTGTGCCAGAAACATATTTAGTAAATGAGATGGATTTTTCCTTATTAACAGGCAATAATTTTACTTTACCTTCAAATTGTTTAGCTAGAGTTTTAATGAAAAAGTGGGAATCATATCCGGATAAATTGTGAAAAACGACCGGTACTGTTTGCGAATCTTTGTAATTTACATTACAGGTTCATGATGTCTTATATCATCTTGTTTAAACGGATTTGCACATATATGGCAGTTCTGAGCAGACAGAAACTGTATTTCTTGCTCTAGAGTCACTTTCTCCATTGGCACAGCATTTGTTAAATAAGAATCAATGTTTTGAGAAATATTATGTAATTCTTTTATGAACCACTCTATGCAATCTTTTTCGCGATAAATTTCGAACTTTGAAAGAGAATTATCAAAACTGCAATGTAAATAATACGCAACACTGTGTGGGATATGCTTTTGATACGGTCCTGTACCTGACTGAATATCGGAAGTTTCTTGCAAGAGACACTCAAGATCGGCAAAAATAGCCTTGTATTCTTATATTTTTTATCCTCTTCTATACCGTACACGTTTGCAAACAATTCATTCATTTTCTCAAATTTTGAAATATCTTCAAGACTTATAGGAAATAAGATTCCATCATGCTTGAGTTATGAATTATAATGCGAATAAGATGTAGTCCTATATGCGTTCTTTTTCACAGGATGAATAGCGGCCATTACCGACCATAGAAAGCAATAAACATCATTGTTCTGAATATTAATAACAGCTTTCTTTTCTTCGATATATTTTGGTAAATCAATAAAAGTTGATATACCTGAATTTATTGGTAAATATCTATTAAAATTTACCATCAGGTTTATAATTTCGGACAATGACCAACCAGAATCTGTTTCCTGTAAGTCTTCTACTTTCATCAAAATTTGTTCTAAAACCTTTTCATTATACCATGCGTCAATATCTGTTGATGACAAGATTTGGTCATTTTCAGTAGTAATAAACCTAATATCTTCAACAATTTCACCGTTTACTAATGTTTTAAATTGTCCTGCAAAGGCAACGTTTACTTTTAAATTACAATTTTTTTTAAAATATTTTTAATTCGTCGAACGATCATTGACTCTTAAAAGCTGAGTCTAAACCTTCCCATTGTATCCTATCTCTCTTCTTATTTGAATTATCATGACCTTGTCCTTTATTTTTCAATTGTTTTATTTTTTTATTGTACACTTTCAAAATGCCTATCGTGGTTTGAATGTGTATTTTTTCTCCACAGATAAATTTCTATTATACCATACAATTTTGTACAGCAATATAATCTTCCCAGTACCAAAGTTTAACAGTTTTCTAATTTTATCAACTCTTACCTCATCTATCAAAGCTTAATATTTCTCCTTAATAATTGAAATAACTTGATTACTCTGTTCACGATTCATTTTTTGTTTAATGGTAGACAAAACAAGTGCGCACTAAAAAAGAAATATGATTTTTCACTCACAAATCTTTTCTCATTCGTATAATTGTTCTTCATTCTGATGCTGGCAATCGATCAGGAAACAACTGCTTTGTTTTCTAACGGCTATTATTCTTTAAAAAACGTATAAAATAAGAAAATATACAAGGGAAAAATATCCTTGAGCATCACGTATTATGTTAATTAGGATCACACAAAACACTTTTAGAAAATATCGAGCTGATACACTGTTGATCAGTGCTGATGCAGTGACAAACTGAATTTGCAGTTGACAGTTAGCTATTATTTTATATCCGTGAGGATTAATTTCTCTTGTGAGAAGACTTTGCACCTAATGCGCCACAGCGGCTTAGTTTATAACTAATGTTCACTGTGAGTAATATACTTGCTAAATATTTGTTTAAACTAGGCTTATTGATCTCTTTTTGCTTTTCTTCTTCACAATCTGACATCCGATAATAAACTGATGAAAAAGAAGAGCTGACCTCCCTACCCCCTCTACCAAATTTCTGGAGACTATCATGCAGTATTGCATAATCAACATATCTGGATGTAACGTTTAGCAACGTAAAAATGTAATGCGCAGTATAATTCGACCTTCGAATAATTTGCGTCTTAAATAAATAAGGTCAAGAATGTTCTACACTGTATTCCATAATATGATGCAGCAAAGTTCTAGAAGTTTCTAAAATTATAATCGATACGTCTGGATATAACGTTTTGCAACGTAAAATGTAATGCACAGTGCAAATTGACCTTCGAATAATTGGTCTTGTAAAGACATAAGATAATTATTTTTTTACATAATATTCCATAATGTGATGCAATAAAGTTCTGGAAGTTTTTTCTAAATTATAATTGACATGTCTGGATATTACGTTTTGCAACGCAAATGTAATACGTCATTAAAATCATACATAACGTTGAAATTGTTTACGTAAACATACTTTCATAAAATTGCGCAGCATAATTTGATGACGTCATCAAGAATATTATAGAAATTATATCCACGAATCAAACAGTAAACACTGTCTTTATTTATTAATAGATCTCCCCCCTCTTTGCCTTCATGTTCTAGAAGATTCTACATTATAGAATAATGTTCTATGACCTTCGTCTTATTTGCGTCTGAAATAAATAAAAGAAAGCAATAAAAAATCATTCCACATTCCATTTCATTTGCTGTTGAGATTAAAACCTGCAGGCTAACGTGGGATAAATATTTTGATCTGGAAATTTCTTAGACCTCGATATGGGGAGTCGCGCCTGAGTCGAGTGAAACCATGGCTCGAAAGTGTAAAACGCAAGCCTCTGACACGCGCGATGTGTCATGTGTCAGAGACCGGGGTCTTGCTTCTCTTCACCCACTCAAAGGAGCCGCTCAGTTATTATCTCTCTCCCTCCCTCCCTCTCTCTATATAAAAAAAATTGTGATTTCCGAACTTATTGATATTTTTCGGAAACATTACAATTTGATGTTTTTTCAAACAACTTCTAGTAAAATTAACACATACTGCCTTTAATTTAGGCCCATAAAACGGGTACACAGATAATTTTTCATACAATAATTGAAAGTCTGGAAACCTTTTGCACGGCATTACATATAAGAGAAAATAAATTTTTATACTCCTGCACGTACATGAGTTATTATTTGCTTGATGTAAGATATCAATTTCAGTTAACGCTTACCGAAAATGTTTACACATAAATCTTTCTTGGGTCGTAGTTTAGGATGCACGTGATGTTTTTTTAATTAACTCTCAAATTTATCATTTAGAGAATGCAGTAAAATCAAATATATAGATAAAACAAAACGTCAACCTTACACTTGAACACCTGAAACTTTTGCGCATTAAATAAATAAAGCAATAAGTCATCCTTGATTTTTCTAAACTATATACTACACAATGACTTTCGTGGACTTATGCTATAATAGAAAGGCACATAACAGTCACACACACAGAGAATCAGGTAGACATCCCCATATAACATAAATATAAAATGGCTGGATAGCATTCTTGTAAAAAATAGTCCAGTCCTCGGCTCAGTAGCCCTCTGGTAAATATGGTGATATGTAAAACTAGCTGCAGAATTTTTCTCAATATCAGTATTGTAGGAAAGCATTATCAGTCTCACACGGGAACACACAGATGCATGCTCACCTCATACGCTCAACTTCACACCAACACACGCATACACACGTTCACCTCATACAGCCCGAAAAAAACGACCAGAACGCGTTTTGGTCGTTTTCAAAAGGCCTGACTCAAAACTGTTCTTTGGAATAATCAAACTATATACGACGCATAGTGGAAAAAAATACTTCTTTGGGACAAAAATCCGCCGACTTCTCAAATCTCAACAGAACAAAGTATTTTTTTTTAATACTAAGAAAGGATGGTACTTTTTAATGGATTTATTAATTAACTTTAACAATACAATTGTTCATGTTTGTACGATCTACTTATGCCTATTTATTGATATTTCCTCCATAAAATACAGGTTAGTAAAGTCACTTTCGTTGAATAGAAATTTTAATTGCAGATGAAATTACTCAATTTGTTCAATTTGTTAGGAGATCGAATCTAATAAAGAAAACCGATCATACGAAATCTTTAGTCGTGGAGGACGAGGGTAGGCACACAAAGGAATGCGGCAAAGTTTAATAAATAAATAAGTGTATTCAAAATCAAGTATTACAATAAGCTCAAAAGCTTCGCACAAAAGTTACGTTCAGAGACACGTATAGTTTTCCCGCGCAAAGTATAACGTTAACATTCGTTCGATCACGCGCTTGATTCAACTCTCTCGTTATGCTCATTTCGCACACTGCTCCACATTTCACGTACTTCTCTAACGTTCGCCCTTCAGCGCCATCTGTAGGGTTACCGCGCATAACTAATAATATTGAAAACTCTAACAAATTGTTATAAACAAATTAATGAATATAACTTATATCTGCTGCATTTTCGGAATTTAAATGCATTGCTTACAATTAATGAATATAACTTATATGTGCTGCATTTGCGGAATTTAAATGCATTACTTACAAATTACACATATAAGTTATATTCATTCATTGTAAGTAATGCATTTAAATTCCCAAAATGCAGCAGATATAAGTTATATTCATTAATTTGTTTATAACAATTAAACAAATGGAGAAATTTCATCTGCAATTAAAATTTCTATTCAACGAAAGTACATAACTTTACTAACCTGTATTTCATGGAGGAAATATCAATAAACAGGCCTAAGTAGATAGTACAAATACAAACAATTTTATTTTTAAAGTTAAATAATAATAAATCCATCAAAGTACCATCCTTTCTCTGTAGTAAAAAAAAATATTTTGTTCGGTTGCAACGGTTTTTGGTCGTCTTGAAAACGACCAAAACACGATCTGGTCGTTTATTTCGGTCTTTTGCCGTTTTAAAAACAGCCACAACGCATTCTGGCAATTCTGCAACGACCAGGACGCGTTTTGGCCGTTTTTTTCGGTCTTTGGCCGTTTTCGGTCTTTGAGCCTAACATATACATAAAAAAAGGAATCTGGTCAAGCCCATGATGTTAGTAACGTTAGACCGAGTTCGCTCCGTATTTTTCTGACGTGAAGAACAACGACGCTAGCATACTTGACAGTATTTAATTAATAGAAGATCTTGGATTTGCTTAAAAGTGCCTCATTTTCTCCAAAAGTGATCGCAGCACTCTGCGACTAAAGCAAATGAATCAAGGCTCGTTACTAAAGTCCGATCGCTGGTTGAAGCAATCAATGGATTGATAAAAAAGTGGAGAGCTTCCAGCAATGCTTTTCCAAATACTCATATCTCGTACATCGGGGATTACGTCAAAATAATCTGCGTCCTTTGTAATGCTTTCCGACCTCTTATAATTAACGAAATTCCCGAATTTTTAATATCTCCTAAGTTTTTTGAAATGTTCAAAAATGATTTTAGGGATATTCTTTCAACGCCTAAGAGAACGGATACTAGAATATTCAACATGTTTCGAAAAACGAGATATCTTTTTGAAAACGAAATTGGAAGTTATTAATTTTTCCTCAGACAATTAGACATATTGGATGAAACTCTCACTGCAATTCACATTCATGAATAAGTTTCGTTCTATTCTGAACTTGAAGAATATTATTATTATTATTATTTACTTTTCAAATGATATACAAAGTAATTCAATCCAACGGACTGTGCGGGAATAATAATGGCGTATGCGCACTTTGAAACACGTCTACTTTGCGAATTGACGCAACGGACGCGCATGCCCACTTTATAGATGAGTAGCTTTGCACACCGGCAAAATAAAAATATTCTTCAAAATTCATGTAAAAAATTGTACAGACATTTGGCTGAAACCCACCATGCAGGATCAGGAATTTGGAGAAAAGTGTAAAAAGGTGTGAAATAATTTTCTCGAATGGTTATTGCAAAAAATAGCGTGTAATACACATACGCAAAGGCGATTGCTACTCGTGTGATTGCAGCATTTGTATTCAGCTCTTTACACTCGTTTACTTCTTCGAGCTCGCGAAAACCTCCGCTAACCTCCGACTTGTACTTCGAGCTTATACTACCGAGATTCCCGGGATACAGGACAAGGTGGACCAAGGGGGCGAGAGAGAGAGAGAGAGAGAGAGAGAGAGAGAGAGAGAGAG
>CAKNWU010278555.1:0-10183 GCA_932072015.1 Andricus quercustozae
TCACACAGTTCTATATTGGTTACATTACAGAATTCCATATCTGTTACGTATCCTTACAGTAACAGCGTTACATAACAGTGTGACCTTTATGTTCCTTTCTTGGAACACGTGTGACATTCGAGAGACCTAACAGTTATATATCTCTGTTCTGTATTAGTTACATTATAGAATTCCAGAACTGTTACATATCTTTACAGTAACAGCGTTACAGAATAGTGTGACCTTTATGTTCCTTTCTTGGAACACGTGTGCCATTCTAGAGACATAACAGTTATATCACTCTGTTCTATATTACTTACATTACAGAATTTCATAACTGTTACATATCCATACAGTAACAGCGTTACAGAACAGTGTGATGTTTATGTGCCTTTCTTGGAACACGTGTTCCAAGAACTTCACGAGAGCGATTAACGCCCAAGCCTCTGGACCCTAGAAGAGGGAAGTGGTGGTGGAACTCTAACTTGTGGCAAATGAGTCGATTTCCCCAGTTTGGGCAGGCCTGTGTTAGGGTATGAGGTCCAAATTTTTATATCAGGTATGAAATGTAGACGCATGCGCAGTAGTGCGTGGCCAGGAAGAGACAGAGGTATGATTGATATTTTTAGCGAGAAACGCAAAATGGCGGAAGCGACAGCCAAAATGTTCGACGACGAAATAAGTCAAATCTTTTCCAGTATATTTACATGCGCTTGATTGCGCCGACTCGAAAAGAGAGATCACGCTCAATCCGCCACCAGAAGAACACGCTTCATATTTTCTGCGTCTCTACCAAAAAAAGTACAGTGCATGCCACAGAGGAACGGTCGTTTCATTGCCCTCACCATCAAAAGACGGTGCTTTCCGCACTGCTTTTATTTATTTGGAAAACGAAGTGCTCCATTTGTTTTACACCCAAATGCCACATACACGCTTGGCATTTCGAAAATAGTACTTGAAGCTAACACCTCAACATTGCATTTTGCAGGACTGACATAATGCAACTAGCACACTATTTTTGATTTCTTAAGACGACTATTTTCTTCTTAAAGGCAAAAATATATGTCTTGAGACAGGATTATTTGCTTTGGAAATAACCTGAGAGATTTATAACTCAAATACCACCCAAACGCCCCTAAAGCCTCCGAGGTTCATGTTGCTCATGTTTTCCTATCTCCAAGAGTTCCCTAGATACTTGCAGAAAATTACAATTTTAATCTTTTGATAGAAAATTATATATGCCTGTAGTTTTTTAGATCAAAAGGTTTTTAAAGTACATCTTCCCCGAGGAAGTTTGGTTAAGAATTGAAATTCAGCATACTCGGATAATTTTAAAAAGGTCTCGTCGTTTTCAAAATAAATCCTGGTAGTCCAGGTATTCAAAGTACATCTTCCCCGAGGAAGTTTGGTTAGGAATTGAAATGTATGATATCCGGATGCTTCTATAAGGGTCTCGTCGTACTAAACATAAATCCTGGTAGTCCAGGTATTAAAAGTGCATCTTCCCCGAGGAAGTTTGGTTAAGAATTAAAATTCAACATACTCGGACGATTTTAAAAAGGTCTCGTCGTACTAAAAATAAATTATGGCAGTCCAGGTATTAAAAGTACATCTTTGCCAAGGAAGTTTGGTTAAATATGGAAATTTAACGTACTCGGATAATTTTAAAAAGGTCTTCTCGTACTTTCTCGGGAAGATGTCTTTTTAATACCTGGACTACTAGAATTAATTTTTAGTACGACGTGACCTTTTTAAAATCATCCGGATATGTTAAATTTCAAAAATTAACCAAACTTTCTCAAGGAATATGTACTTTTAATACCTGGACTACCAAGATTAATTTTTAGTACGACGAGACCCTTATATAAGCATCCGGGTATCTTACATTTCAATTCTTAACCAAACTTCCTCTGGGAAAATGTACTTTTAATACCCGGACAACCAGAATTAATTATTCGTACAAGGAGTTCTTTTTAAAATCATCCGGGTATCTTTCATTGCAGTTCCTAACCAAACTTCCTCGATGAAGTTGTATTTTTAATACCTGTACTACCAGAATTAATTTTTAGTACGACGAGACTCTTACAAAAGCATTCGGGTATCTTACATTTCAATTCTTAACCAACTTCCTCGGGACATACGTATTATACGTGTAATACCTGGACTAACAGGAATAATTCTTTGTACGGTAAGACCTTTTAAAAGTCACCCGAGTATGTTAATTTTCAATTCTTAACGAAACTTCCTCGGGGAAGATGTACTTTTAATACCTGGACTACCAGAATTAATTTTTAGTACAACAAGACCTTTTTCAAATCATCCGAGTACGTTAAATTTTAATTCTCCAACAAACTTCTTCTGGGAAGATGTATTTTTAATACCTGGACTACCAGAACTAATTCTTAGTACGACGAGTCCTTTTTAAAATCATCCGGTTATGTTAAATTTCAATTATGAACGAAACTTAATCGGGGAGGATGTATTTTTAATACCTGGACTACCAGGATTTATGTTTAGTACGAAAAAACCCTCATAAAAGCATTCGGATATCTTACATTTCAATGCTTAACTAAACTTCTTTGGGGAAGATGTATTTTTAATACTTGGACTACCAGGATTAATTTGTAGTACGAAAAGTCACTGATAAAAGCATCCATCTATCTTGCATTTCAGTTCCTAACCAAACCTTCTCGGGGAATATGTACTTTCAATACCTGGACTACCGAGATTAATTTTTTGTACGACGAGACCTTTTAAAAATCATCCACGTATGTCGCATATGTTAAATTTCAATTCTTAACCTAATTTCTTCGGGGAAGATGTACTTTTAATACCTGGGCTACCAGGATTAACGTTTAGTACGATGAGACCCTTATAACAGCATCCAGGTATGTTACATTTCAGTTCCTAACCAAACCTTCTTGGGGAAGATGTACTTTTAATTCCTGGACTACCAGGATGACTTCATGGAATGAGAAGGTCTTCAAAAATCCAGTAAAGTGTATACAATTTTTATTTACACCGGATCTTTCTCGAAGAAAATGTATTTTTAACACCTTGGAGCAAAACTTACGATAAACTACAATTTCAAAATCATTTTCATAATGACTTTTCAATAATGAATTGTATCCAGTACTTAAATCAATATTTAAAACTAAGTTCTCTTTGTGGGTTTCACATGGCATCCTCAGTAAAAATATATACTGATCGCCATCTGTTGCTTCATTATGTAAAGAAACCACCTCCATTTGCCGCCATTTGCACTATTTCACAAAGAAACACCGCATCTTGTATTCATAAATTGTCTGCCCGAAGTTACACGCTCTGAAATTAGCGTTCTTCTGACAAACTTTCATTCTGTCAAATTCGAGTTCTGGAAATCGATACCCTACCAGGTATTCAAGGTAGGGTGAAGTTGTGCCCTTGCATCGATTCTCCAAAGCATATTTTGTCCCAGGTGCGGTCAACTTCAGACTGTTATTTATCGGGCGCGTATTATGATATAAGAGAAAAGCATACGTTGTGAAAAAAAGTGAAAGGCAATATAAGAAGACTAATAGGATGAGGTGACAAATAGAATATTTACATTTTTATGTGTCATTTTATGTTAGACTCCCATTTTATGTGCAAACATGAGTATTTTTTGCAAGAAAATACTAAGTGACAAAGACGACATGCAATGCCTTAATAAAAACAATATATATATATATATATCATTAAGCTATTTCCCTTTCGGCGAGCCACTAAACTAGACAAGAACAATATTAATAGAGGTTATATCTTCGCTTTTAGTCGGAAATTAGTGTTTCTTTGTATAAAAAGATGACATGGCCAATGAAATAAAGAAAAAATACAATTTTAGGTTTTCGCTTTTTGTTAAGATTTCATTGTGCATTTTTTTATTGTGAATTCATTAGTGAATTTCATTAGTTATTCAATATTTTCCCGTAAAAAAATACCATTTAATAGAGACAAAACAGAAGACCTATAAGACATAACCTAAAAATACATTATTTGTCAATTATATTACTAACTTATCCACCTGATAGCACGGAACGTTCCAGGAACGTTCTGCGGGCACCTTCGGAACGTTCCCGGGAGGTGTAAAATGTCCGCCGCCTGGCAGACATAAACTTGGCTCCTAAAACGTAATAGATAGGCGAAAATACGCGATATCTATTGATAATAATAACAATTACGGTAATTTATGTTTGGAACGTTCGATTGGAACGTTCCCAACCGGCGGACATTGTACACCTCCCGGAATATTCCGTGCTATTAGGGTCCTTTTCCGTCATAAGATATTCATTTCTCATCGAAAAGGGAGGACACAACCTTAAATATTGCAATATAAGCCTATTTTATTTCTCGGAGAGCCTTTCTCCGCTATAAATTATTTACTTCCTTCCCACCAAAAAAGACAGAGATAACCTTAAAATACATTTTATGTGAACTGTATTTTCTAACTTAGCCTTTTCCTCACCAAAATATATTCATTTAAACCAGTGGTCGGCAAACTTTTTGCTCACTTTTCAGGTATGGTTAGGCTCGTCCCCAAATAATTTTTTCTACTACTTTTCGGTCTGTTCATGAACCTCAGTGTGAGTGAGCTTACTCCAGCAGGGGTCTTTTGTCCACAGGCAGGTAAATGTAAGGAAATTTAAAAACTTTTAATTTTTTAACTAGCGATTTGAAAATTTCATAATCAGCATCTACGAATTTTTCCGATTCCAATGATATATTATTTGCCTAGAAAAGTTGAAAATTTGAAGGAGTTTAATATCAAGAAACTTTAACTCAATATTCAATTTATTGCTAAATACTTCTCAAATTTTCAACCTTTATAGACAAATTACATGTCGTTGGAATCGGAAAAATATGCAGATTTCAAATACATTACTTTTAAATCGCGGATTGCAGAATTAAGAAACTTTTAATTTCAAATTTTTCTCCCATTTTCAAACAAAGGGAAGGGTTGGTCTGCCCAAGCTCGCAGGTACCTGACCAGAAAGTAGGTCGTTGGTCAGGCTGGTCAGGCTACCCTGACTTGGTCAAGAGCGTGCCGACCACTGATTTAAACCGACAAAGAAAGAAATAACCTGCAAATGCATCAATTGTAAATTTTATTGGTCATTCAATCTTTTTCTATAAAAAAACTACCGTTTAGTCGAGAAAAAACGGAAAAACTACAGGACATAACCTAAAGATGCATAATTTTTTAATTTTATTTCTAACTTAGGCTTTTTCCATAAGATGTAACCTAAAAATACGCGACGTAACCTAAAAATACATTATTAGTGAAATTTATTAGCTATTCAATCTTTTTATATCAAGGAATAATAATTTTTGAATAGAAATGGGAGATATAGTCTAAGAGTGCATCATTTTTATATTTTATTAGTCATTAAATATTGTTTTTATTAAAGATTTGCATATTTTATTTGTCATTTAGTCCTTTCTTGCAAAAAATACTCATATTTGCCCATAACATGGGAATCTAACATAAAATGACATATCAATATGTAAATATTCTATTTGTCACCTCATCTTATTAGTTTTCTTATATTGCCTTTAAGGAAAAATATTAATATTGTTAATTTTAATTATTAACAATTTTATATTTGTACAGAATCTTGTTTTCTGTGTCTTGGCTGCATTTAATTTCCCTGCTAAGCCATCTGTTGATCCAATTCATTTGAACCAGCACTTCTGAACGACTTTCATCACTTTTTTTTACAACGTATGCTTTTCTCTTATATCATAATTCGCGTCCGATGAATTACAGTCTGAAGATAACCGCGCCTGGGACAAATTATGCTTTAGAGAATCGATGCAAGGGCACAACATCACCCTACCCCCCAATTGGCCGAGAAAGTCGACTTTCGACTAAAGTCTAAGTCGACTTTTCCGTCCCTAAGCACTACAATCTGAAGGACTTTCAATGAGATAGGCGACAACAAAATTTTAGGCGGTGACACTTGGCAAATTTTAACCCATTTATGAAATACGTATATAGTTATCAAAGATAATAAATTAAGCAATTTATACCCTTAGGGGTAATTTGATTATGAATCATTTTATTGACTTTTTTAAATGATGATATTTTAATAAAGTAAGTGCATTCAAAAATAATATCATGTATTTTTTATTAAGATTGAAAAGATATCCATTTCGATGGGTTCTACGAATTTTAGGCTATTGTTCCGTTACCGTTAAGAAAGCGACTATCATCCCATTGCGAATAAGCATTAGTCTATCTTTCCGCTACGGATAAGAATTAGTCTAACTTAATTTTTTAAGAAATTTAGTAAACACGTAGAAATGCTAGAGGAAATACAAACCTTTAAAAATTTCCGACGAATAATAGGGTATCGTCCATACAATAGCATCTCAAATGCAAATTTATCAAATAATTCAGGATAATTACAAATACTTTTACCTCATTCACTTAATCGCAATTAATTGTGAAAATATTGTAATATTGTCTAATGAGTACATATATACCTAAAAGTTCCTAAAATCCATTTTCCATAATGACATTACTTATAGGTTATATTTGAAATTTTATCTAGACATTTGACAATAGACAGAAAACTGTAATCAACAAGATAATTAATTAATATTACTATCAATAAGCATCTTCGGAACAATATCCTTCATTTTTTAATAATTTATTTATGAAAATATTACAAAAATGACACACAGCACAGACTAAAGAACTGAAAACTACACATTTTTTGTCATTGCTACGACCGAGGAGAGATTTATTTTGAATTATTGATTAAAATCATGCTATACGTATTATTACTTTCAAGGCTTGTTCATTTATTTTTAGTTCCTGATTTGATTTACGAATTCAAAATTTCATTTCTTCCTCCTGAAAACTTAGCTAAATGAATTTAGACTAGTTCTTATCCGTAGCGGAACGATAGACTAGTGCTTATTCGTAATGCGATGATAGTCGCTTTCTTAACGGTAACGGAACAATAGCTTAATATTCGTAGAACCCATCGATTTTATCATGAATAATTTTTGCAGAGTAAGCAAACAATTGATCACAATTAAAAAAATAATCCTTCAAACAACCTCACTTTTCGGCTCATAAGGGACAAGAATAACACAATGAAAAAAGAGGGAGAAAAAGGGGGAAAGTCAACCAAAAACCAACCTTTCACTTTTTCCTTTCTCCGTCCTTTTTATACTGCAAGAGGACCAACATGTTTCGAGGCCAATTTAGACCTCCTCATCAAGGATTATTTATAGGGAACAACTAAAGGTATGGAAAAATGAATATGCCTGTGAAGAAAATATTTCATCGCGTGCCAAAGCACATTCCAATCTGATCAATTTTTCGAAAGTTATCGTGCCTACACGATACTACAGAGTACAGACTACAGACAGACAGACAGGCGGACGGACAGACAGACAGACACCTTCGTAAAAACCATTTTTTCTGACTCAGGGGCCCTCAAAACGTCGACATTTGATTGAATCCGCGAAAGTCATTTTTCACGTAAAACCAATACCTTCTTATTGAGATGAGAATGTAAAAATGATTACGTTTAATGTAATCAAATATATTTATTAAGAAATTAATTATTTAATAAAAAAGAATTCTTTCTGTCATCTAGTAAAAGAAAAATACTTTAACAAGTTAATTACTCTATCCCATACTTTGTTATATCTTTTGAGGTCCCTTTTTAAATCAATAGCCTTGTAACCCTCTCTCTTTATAAATAACATCTCCATGAATTCTCTCTTTTTCTGATTTTTCTCATGATAAAGAATTTTAATATCATTCAAATTGAAGTCATGACCATGTGTATTTTTATGCTTAGAACAGACTGAGTGATATCTGGGACTTCTGTGAAAATTATTTTCATGTTAATTTTTCCTAAGTCTAAGTGCCCTTTTTGTCTGTCCTATATAAACTGCATTGCAATCTTTACAATTAACTTTGTAAATTACACATTTTTTGTCTAGCATTTCATATCTATCCTTTCCCAATTTTAGAATCATATTGTTCTTAAAAGGAACTCTATAAATAGTATGTAAACCTAATTTTCCCAACATTGACTTCAAAATCTTCGAGATTTTACCAAAATATGGAAGAACAACAGTATTAAATGTATCATAATCTGCTCTGTCTACTTTGTTTTGATAATTGTTTTTGTTTTTATTATAATTTATTCTGTTATGCGCATTTTTTTCAATAAACTCCAAAGGATAATGGTTTACAAAAATAATTTGTTTACATAGTTCAATATTTTTTTCATGGTAAACTGGATGCGATCATTTAAGGGCTCGCTATCAATACAATTTCTAATAACTTCTATTTTATTTTGATTAGAATGATTTGAGATAAAACTAAGTGTTCTTCCTGAACAGATGGGTTTCCTATGCCAGTCAGTGATAATATGCCTTTCATCTGTTTTAATTAAAGTCATGCCGAGAAAATTTCGTTTTTCTTCAGTTTCAATTTCAACAGTAAATTGTAGAAAAAGAGGGCAGAAAAAAAGTGGCAGGCAGAAGATTTCCCCAGATGTGTCCACGACCTTTTCTCGCTCAGCAGGGCCGTCTCAACACTTTTAGGTGGGCTGCACCCTTCTTTCCTGATACAAAATTTTAATATTATGATACAGTATCAAGCTTGCACACAAATTTTCTTG
The DNA here is from genome assembly GCA_932072015.1 of Andricus quercustozae. NCBI lineage: Eukaryota > Metazoa > Arthropoda > Insecta > Hymenoptera > Cynipidae > Andricus > Andricus quercustozae. The sequence goes on from CAKNWU010278555.1 coordinate 8,649, forward strand.
TATTTTGTTTAGATCTTCACAGCTATCCAAAATGATAGGATTGTTTGGACAATTGGACCTGTATGGCGAGAGATGTACAAACAACGTGGTTCAAAGAAAGGCGTAGCAGGATGTCGGGAGAACCTGCTCATCGATAGATGTGTCTGTAAAGACGCAGCATTCTATCAGCGTTACCTATCGATGGCCTGGATTGATTACCGGAAAGCTTTTGATTCAACCTCCCGTAAACTTATCATCTGTCTGTTGGAAAGCTTAAAGGTTCATCCACACATCGTGAGGTGCATAGAGAGATTAATGCCGCTTTGGAAAACCAGATTTACTATCTCATCTGGAAAACATCTTGTGATTACTATTAGTGTCACCTTTCAGAGAGGTGTGTTTCAGGGTGATACCATGAGCCCTCTCCTCTTTTGCGTCACATTATTGCCACTATCTCTCGCTCCTCGCCATTCCGAAGGGTACCTCTGCGGCAAACCTGGAAATCGAAAGCATAAAGTCACTCATGTATTTTACATGGATGATCTCAAGATCTATGCTAAAAATCAAGAGAAACTACATCTGGCTCTTAGACATTGTCGAAGAGTACACTCAAGAAATTGGAATGGAGTTCGGGTTAGAAAAATGCGCCAAGGTTTATTTGAAGAAAGGAAAACTTAATGGAATCCCGGAAGACCCTGAGCTCGTCGACAGAAGCGCTATACGACACCTTGGCGCTGGAGAGACCTATACATACCTGGGCGTGCCACAGAGCCGCATTCAGGACGTGACATCTATAAAGGATACTCTCCGATGCAGATACAAACATCTTATTCGGCGGATTTGGTCTTCCGAACTGTCAGCGAAGAACAAAGTATCGGCGACGAACATGCTTGCCGTCCTGGTAGTACTCTATTCATTTGGAGTGGTTCCATGGACGAAGGACGAGCTTAGATCCCTCGATATCGGGACCCGAAAGGTTATGCTCATGAACAAAAGCATGCACCTTAAATCTTCTGTTCCGCGACTTTATATCTCACGCCGTCAAGGTGGTCGCGGAATATTAAATCGTGAATGTCTTCACAACAGGATTATTTTGGGTACAGCACATATAGTCGCAAATGGACAAGACCCTCTTCTTAAAATGGTCAGGAAACATGAAGAAGTGGGCAAAGGGGCGTTTCTTTACAAAGCAGCGGAGGAGGCTGCTGAAACACTCGGCCTTGACTTCAATATCAGGGATGAGCAAAGTGCATCAAATCTTATCCATCTCGAGTACTCACTCCTGAAGGCCCGCATTAAGAAAGCACAGGAGAAAAACTTCCGCGAACAGCTCCTCGAGAAGAAGATGCACGGCATCTTCCACAGAAATGTGGAGGATCTGTCGATGTCGTATGAGCTAACGTTTGCTTTCCTTAAATCACCCGGATTGAAGTCGGGCACGGAGGGTTTCATTTTGGCATGCCAAGACGGTGTCATTTCCACTCTAGCATACCGTCGCCACATTTTGAGCCAAGACATTCCCGATGATAGCTGCAGAGCGTGTCATGCACACCCCG
>CAKNWU010278560.1:0-12482 GCA_932072015.1 Andricus quercustozae
GTGTTTCTTGTGACCACCGTGTTCATGATGATGTCCCTCATGGTGATCCTTTCCATAATGACCATGATCCCCTTTGTGGTGGTGATGATGATGGTGATGACCCTTGTCACCTTTTTCTCCATGCTCATCGTGATGGTGCTCATGGTGCTCGTGACCACCCCCATGCTCTCCATGGTGACCATGATGGCTGGCAGCTTCTTCTAAGTCTCTTTCAGTTCTTATGTCTCTGGCTGAAGAAAGGGTGATCACCACACAAAGTAAGGCTAAAGCCAGACAGAGCCTCAACCCTGTGGTCTTGGCCATTTTGTATATCCGAGGAACCCACGAGTGCAATTGACTGACTAAGTGTTGCTCTGGCTAAAGCTTATATATACTTGAGGCGCTATAGACATTGTCGCCTTTATACGTAATCGCTTTCGTTCCTTTTCTCTCCTTTGCCCCAAACTCATTCACAATGAGAGCCACGCATTTCGCAAACTATTGTTTCGAGTCGATTAACTAACTATCGCCACGAAGTGCTCGGAGCGAGAAGCTGCTGCAGGATACGAGTGGGATAAGGTGACCATGGCTGAAGGTTGGCTTATGGCGTGTGGGTCAGAGAGAAGGTCATATGGTCTTCCTCATTTTCTTTGTCGAATAATGTTCCGTATTGCTTCCATGTCCAAGAACAAATTCGGAAATCTCAGAAATGGAAGCAGTGTGCAAAACCTTTGGAATAATTCTGGTTAACAGAGATAAACTTGATTGACTTGAAAAAAAACATGAACAGATTTAACATTTTAGACTTTAAGAACTTAAAAATCACTGAAACGTCTATGCAATGAGCTTGTGGGCCCTGATCATTGGCTATAGTATTTTGTTAAGAAAATTGAAAAACAAACGATTTGGAGTCATCAATATACGAAAATACTTTTTTCGCTTGATACTAGAAACTTGAAACTCCAATAGAGTTAAAATTTCATCAAAATAAGCTCTGATACCAACCTTGAAATCTCTTATTTTTTCATCTTACTGATATTCTTAAAATTGGAGTAGATAGCTTATTATATTCATTAAAAACAAAAGTTAAATGTCACCTAGATTAGTCAAAACACTCTCTTCACGCAAATTTATCCTATTTTAATCTTTTTTTGTTTCTTGCGAAACAAATTGCATATTTTGTTATAGATGGACATACCATTTGTTATCTTGAATCAAAATAATCATAACATTTTGATATAAAACTGAAAAACATTTTGGTACATCCATGAATTCATACAAAAATGATTAATTATTTATAAAATTGATCAATTAATAAATTCAAAAATACTAATAAGCACCAAATACTTATAAATGAAAACAAAGTGGAAACACACGAGATCAAATTCAAATCCAGTTTAATAATTTTTCATTAAAGCAATTTTTTGTTTCATTTAATTCCTTATACATAAAAAACATCGTTGATAAGCATTTTTTATATTGCTTCTATATCAAAGAAATTAAAAAATAAGATTCCTTCTCTCTACATTACTAATGGAAGCTTTCCCCTCTACATTATTATTTCGAGTTATTAAACTTGCGACCGGAAATTTCAAACTTTAAACTTCAAACTTGAAGTTCGAGTATCAAAAGTGGAAACGCCGAATTTGAAAACTGAATAACCAAATTCTTGATATCCTAAACTTAAAGCCTTAACCTTGGAAATCCTAACTTAAAGCTCGAAACTTTACTCCTAACACTGACAATTTCAAAATTGGAACAATAAACATGAAGCCTAAAACTTGAACCTCGTAACTGGAGAGTGAAAACTATAATATTAAAACTTAAAAATTGGAAACTTTAAACTCTGTAGTTGAAATTCGAAACTTGTAAGGCAAAATTCTAAACTGGATGCTTGAAATATGAAAATCATAACTCGCAAGCTGAATCTCGAAACTTTTAATCGGAATCTGAAAACTAAAATCTTGAAAATTGAAACTGAATTCTCGAAAATTGGAACTCGAAACACAATAATTGAACCTGACCCTTCACCAGAAACTGGATAAAGATTTATCTCAATGATAAAAATTATCAAATGGATTGAGCCAACAGTAATTTTAACTGAATAAGTTGAATGTTATTATATTTTAAAAAGTTTTCGAAAAAATGTCATTACTGAGCATTAGCTTCAGCCAATAAGGTTCAACGATTCAGTGCTTACAAAAATATGTAAACATTCAATTGTTTTTATTCAAATGGTTTACACGGCTAGCCTCGATTGAGCTCAATACAAAACTGCTTGCACATCCCATTTCTCTTTCGTACGTGTTTTAAGATCCTCTCTGGTTATTTTGGGCCGATGATGAAAAAAATCGTACGATGCGTTTTCTAGAAAAACGTTTCTCTCAGTTTTCACGATTAATAATCCAATTATTCTTAAAAATGGCGCAAGATGTGAATAGTAATTCATAATTAAATTTTTTCCCCTCCCTTATGCTGTGTACTTTAACCATTTTTTTTCAAATAGAAAAAATCGACCTGAACGAACTTTCACATTCAAAAAAATATATATTTGTCTTTAGTTGACTAATAATGTGAAAAACATGTTTTATGAGAACGTTAATATGCATGAGCTTCAAAGCGGAAGAAGATTGACCTGTCAAATTAAAGAAACATCTTTTTTTTCAGTTGATATCATGTCAAAAAAAGGCTGCTAAGCTAATTTTTCTTTTTGTATTTTTTCAAAGATGTCATTTGGATACTTCAGATATATAAGAAATTATTGAAATGTTCTAGCTGCGCTGAAATGATTTTTATTATCCCAAATTCCTATTTTTAATTTTAAAGAAATTATTAGGTACTCCTAATATTTATGCAGTCTTCTTCACTGTACAAACTATGGTTCCATTTTAATTGAGCACAATTTTTTTAGCGTCCTGTTATAATACCAAATGGTCTTATTTTGAAGCCATGGTTCGTACTATTTTACTTTTCTAACTTCAGATTGAAAAGTGGTACGAACTAGCGAACTAAAACAATACATGGGGAGTATTGTTCTAATTGCTTACCACTTAATGCTTTAAAGAAACAGAAAACATTTGAAACAGAACAAATTTGATTCTAACTTCGGTCCTGTTTTGATTCATAAAAGTTGTACTAAATCGTCGTTTAGTGGCATCAAAATAAAGTGACATTAGAACAGAGCCACCCGAGACTATAATTATTGAGGTCTGTTTCAATATCGAAAACTAGCCTTGATATGATACTTTTTTTATAGTGTTTTTATTAAGGAGATGACATTGAACTTAATCAAGTTCCAGTTTGATGTATATTAGTGAATATATACACTTAGTTAATGTTTGAAAGGAATAAATAAATGACTTAATTTCCTGTTTAGAATGCTCTCTAATTTTAATTTTGTTAGAAATAAGTACAAGAAGAAAGTTTCACTTACAAGCCCTTTTCCGACGTGAAGTCAATAAAAAAAAAGATTTCTCTATAATTTTAGAAATAAAACCAAATTTTTCTTCGCTTCGAAGCTCAGTAACCATAAGAAACTCATGGAAAATATTAGTCACATTATTACTGAATTGAAAAGAAAAGTTTTTACAAATAAAATGTTGAGTTTCGTTAAAATCAATGATATCTAAGTCGAGAGGGCACCAATTTGGAATTATTAACTAATATCCATATAATGCGTCGCTTTCAAGAAAAATTGCCGGGACATCCTCGAAACATGTTCCGAAAACAATGAAGTCAGATGCGTAAGTAGTTTTGGGTTAAACTTAATCAAGGCTAGCAGTGCTTTCGGCTTAAAGTAGTTTTGGTGCAGTAGAATATCTACTGTTCAAAAAAGAGGATGATATTTTTTGAATATTTAAAAAACTATTTAGCGATTGGGCAGGGTCATATTGTGTCAGAGTCCAAAATCAGTTTTTGCAACAAGATTTTGATTTGAGACTTTAGTTGTATTAATTTAATGAATACTAAACTACTGGATTCCTTTAAGATAATGTATCAATGTATATAAGTATAATATATAAGTTCTCGTACATCAATATGTAGTCGGAGTTCCATCTTCTCTCTGTCTTATGAATATTAAATTATTACACAATTTTTCCAATCCACAATGTTATGTTTATAAAAAATCGTAAAAATCTTCTTTTTGCATCACTTTTCCTGTAGTATTAAGAACATATTTCTTAGGAATTCATAACATACGAAAATATTTTTAAAAATGAAGCTTCGTCCCATGTGTCTAGTTATTGTTTGACCCTCGGTATCGGTCATCTTGATAGTTGACGTCACAGCACTTAATATTAATTTTGAATCGCGCGTGGAATATGATCGATATTTCGTTTAAATTACAAGAATTTTGTATAACATATATAAAACATTATTTCTGTGACTAGTCGCAGGCGTGTCTACACACCCCCACGAGCCGTTGGAAAGGGATAGGGATTTGATCATCATCATTTCTATGACCACTCACAGTGGTGCCCCCCCCCCCCCCTGGCCAATATCTGCAAGGGGTAGGGGTTTAACCAACAATATTTCTGTGACCAGTCACGGGGGTGTCTTCCCGCCCCCCACGAGATGTTGAAAGAGGTAGGGATTTGACCAACATTATTTCTGTGACCAGTCACAGGGGTGCCTTCCCCCTATGAGATATTGGAAAGGGTTAGGGTTTTAACCAGCATTATTTCTGTGACCAGTTACATAGATAGTTCCATCCAAAGCGTGAAAAGCCAAAAACTAACAAAATAACTCTTAAATTACATTGCCTCAGTCCAAAATGCGTGAAAGTCCCTTCTGTATGCTTTAGATATGCTTTTTACCGGTACCGATAGTGTTTACACTTTGCAAAAAAATGTAATTTTTGCAAGTTTTAACATGGAAAATTATATTTGCAGGTATTTTCATGTTCATGTTCGTAATAAAACCATTAAAATACATCAGTATACTAGGTTTTAAAAAATTTCCCGCTTTTCGGAACTTCAAACCCAGAAGGAACAAAACAGCCGGCAACCATATATCTTGCGGGCGCCGGCAGGCTAGCCACTATGTTTTATTAATTCTAATAAGTGAGGCCTGATGCTGTGACCAGAGTTGTCTAAACGTAACACTAAGTTTGATCCACAAATTTATTTAACACCAATTTTTGATCGTATGGAAGTCGTCGAAGTATATCTTATTTAATTAATTGATTCGTCATAATGAGAGTTGATAATGATAACTGCTTGAAAAAGAATTCAAAATCGGATATGATTTAGATGTCCTCTATTAGACTTATGCCTTTTTATTGAATTTTTGTTGTTTTTATTCCCTCAATGCCTTAAAAATAAATTTTAATATATTTGTACACAAACATATAAAATTATCTCTTATAATAAAATATAAAATAAATAAATAAATATAAATATATATATATATATATGTACAATTATTTTAATGTAATATGGGGTAATTCTATATATGTATACAAATTTAATACATAAATTTTCAAAACACCTTGAAAATAAATACGACAAAAAACAATAAGAAAGACAAAACTTAAGTACGAGACCTCTAAATCATATCTTATTTTGATTTTTTTATTCTGTTGTCCAAAAGGTACATCTTAGGATAGTGCGCGTATTTAGATTTAAAACTCTTTTTTTTTTTGCCTTGTAAAATAAATTACCCTAATATGAAATTAGTGACATGTTCGTCAACCGTCAGTAAATTCGATTAAAAATGAATTAATAAGAAATTACTTTCCATACTTTATGAAGCTCCATTGATTAAAGCTGACGTTAAATTTTATTATTGTCTATAGATAGCGAAGAATTCATAATATATAATAAATTGAGTATCAATCCTATCCGACACGTCAGTTATGCAATACATATTGCATTACACACTTTAAATTATTGAACAAGTAATTCACAAGCACACGTAATTCTGTCAGCGAGCTCATCAAAAGTTATAAGTTTTTTAATTAGTGCAAATGAAACTTTAATTTTAAGATAGTGCATACCCTTTACTTTTGTGATTACATTAGATACATTCGATGGAAGCTATATTATAGAAAGCACTGGAGCTTTTGAGTATTAAAATTTAAAGTTAACTGTTTTTTGCTTTAAATGAAACCAAAAATAAGTAAACTTAAATTATTTCACATAAGTGTGGAGAAAATTTACTAAATTTGATAATTTTTTTTTCAGTCTTCTTCAATTATAATATGAAACGTATGAAAAAATTTTATCAGCAATAATCGGTCCTGAAGAAAGTCTTTTCATAAAAATTTCATCAGTCTTTTTTAATTAGCAGTAATCTTGAAAAAAGTAGATTTTTCAAAAATAAAGTTTCCCAGTTTGAATGTTTATTTTTTGCATTTATACAGAAATATTATACGAAATAATAGGATTTGATTAATTTCCTAAAACGTGCCAGGTAGGGATTCGTGTTATGAACTTTAAGAAATTTTGATACAGCTTAGAAAGGAATAACAACACTAACATAGTCAAGAGTCTTGAAGTTTTTTAGATGTAGGATTGAATTCTGCATATGTATGCTTAATAAAATTTTAGTTACAGGATACAGATTTGGTAACTCCGTTGTAAATAACTTTCAGGAAGGACACAAGGAAACTTTGGCAGATAATTAGAATCCAATTTCGTTTTTTCCTGGTCCATTGGACTACTTATACTACAAAATTGGTAAAGAAACGAAGAAAAAACAACACTGCAATTTCTCTGCTAGACTAATTCCACAAATTTGTGAACACGCACAATAACACCTTGACGAAAACTCTAATTTCCTCAAACGACCTTCATCGTTGAATCGATTGGAGTTTGTTTACGCTCCGCTATGTCCTATAAGAAAGACTTTTGTTTTTGCCTTGCAACACAGCCGCAGGGCCTTGCAAGAACTGCGAAAGCAAACGTCAACACCGTTATGCTCTTCTTTATTTTACTCCTCTCTTTTAGGAAGACTAACCGCCTTAATCTTCCCGGAAGAGCCACCCGCTCGGAAGGAAACTTCCCGATTCTCAGGAAGGAGTTCAGGAAGGGGAAGGCACGAAGCTGTTGTTTCGTTTAGCAAGAATCGTTGATTTCAATGACTTGCGCAACTCTGCGCCGTTGAAAATAGACATTACAATTTAAACAGGTTAAGGAGACTCCGCTTTCGCAACGGTTAACGAGGCACGGGGAAAGAACCACTGCTTCCCAAATATCGCCAATTATTCTCCTCCCGATATATAATCGCTCCCGTACTGATCAAAGATATCACACTTGTGTCTGCCGCATGGTCGGTTACATTGGACGCAAAATGAAGTCCTACGCAGTGCTCTCTTTGTGTCTTGGATTGTGCCTGGTGCTTTCCGAAGCAAGGGAAATTTCGAGTTTCTTCGGTGACCTTGAGACGGCCGCATCTGATCATAAATGGGACAAAGGCGGTGGTGGAGAGGAGCACGAGGGTCACTACTCGAAGCACGGGGAGAAGGGGGACAAAGGTTACGAAGGTGAACACCATCACGACAAGGGTGAGAAAGGTCACCACGACAAGGAGAATCATCACCATCATTATGCAGACCTTGATGGTCACAAAAAGCACCACCACCATGATGACGGATACTTCGCTGATCATCATAAGGGAGAGAAAGGAGAAAAGGGGCACAAGTTCCACGAGGATGGAAAGTACGCCAAGGGTCACAACACCAAGGGTCATCACGAGATTCACAAGTTGGACGAGTACAAGAAGCATAAGGACTTTTTTGATGAGCACCACGACGAGGGTCATCATGAGGATCATGGTGGTCATCATCATGAGCACAAGCATAAGAAGGGAGGTCACCACAAGAAGGGACATCATCATAGTGGCCATCACGAAGGACACCATGGCAAGAAAGGTCATCATGAAAAGGGACATCATCACCATGATCACAAGGGACATAAGGGAGAAGGCGGACATGATAAGCATCATCATCATCACCATGGTTATGGCAAGAAGGGTGGTCACGAGGACCACAAAAAGTGGCACTTCAAAAAGGGACACTAATCTCTACTTTATTTCTTTTACCATTTGTCAGTTTTTATGTTATGTTTAACCTGTTGTTTACCACAATAACTTCTGTACATTTTTTTAAAAGAATATATCAGTTGTTTCTTATACGGTTTTTTTTTATTTCCTGTGCTCATCCTTAGCTCCTTAGAGTTGTTTTATAATATCAAATTTCGATAAAAACCAACTAGAATTGTGAAAACAAAATCTTTGAAGAAATAAAATCGGCTTTTGATCATTCGGACTGAATAAGAATTCCAGATTTTTTTCTACAGCAAAAGAAAAAAAATTAATGGAACTTCTGTTAGATACATTTTTTTCTCAAGGAAGCATCAATACATCTTCAAAAATGTATTAGAATTATCCATCAGTATATTTTTTCGAAGTAGAGTGTACGTATAGGTAACATTATTAATTTAGAAAGTTTACAATTGTCGACAGATCTGAAAAGTTTGGAAGTACATGATATCTGCCTGAGTTAATTTATAACTAATTAATTGTAGCGAGTTAATACAAGAGAATTTTGGGATGATTTGTGTCATATTATGAAATGAGAGAGTGTATGCTTTCGCGAGCGCAATACCCATGTTGATGCGTGCATTAAAGCAAAGTGCGACTATTAACCAAAATTTCCATCTGCGTCTGACATTTCCCTGTATGTATTTGCATAGGTACTAGTTTTGTTATGTGCAGCACCGTGTCGCCTCTCTGAAAGAGACGTTTTATTTCCATACGCTCTGCATACTCCAGGAACTATAGAACACGTAACTATTTACTATCTGCGTAATTATTTATTAAAGAAAGTGTGGCATTAAAATTAATAAGCTTTGTTTCCCAAAATGACCTATGCTCTAGGGTGCCAAGTTTGAGCGCGCTTAGGGCGCACGTCTGTTGAATCTCACGGTTGAATATATATTTATCGCGCGCTTCACGCTCGATAATGTATTTACCTTGCGCTACGCGCTCGGTCTTTGTACTTCCTCCACATTTGTGCAAAGAACTTTTGATATTCAAAGTCAAGCATCGACAACTATAATTTTGTGATTATGAATTCTCTTTTGTTAAAGCTCCTTTGGCTTTAACAAACATATTCTGATCACACATCTCGTGCTTCACACTCGATTTTGTCCAAAATATTAACTTTTCGACATCAAGTTCAACTCTATTATATGAAATGAATATTAAGTTTATTTCTATACATCGGTCTGGGACTGCTTAGTTAGATATTGCAAAATAATGTACAAATTTTATTTATCATGATTACCTTAATATTTGTACCTTATTTCACACTAATTGTAATTCTCAGCTACCCTGGTAAATATATTATTTCAATATATCTATATAATTACAATTCATAATATGCATTGATCTTAAAACAGTCGTGTTTCCACTGTCTTGTTTTTATAATAAAAAAGTAGGTATCCTATAGAAAAACAATCATGTTGATTAACATTTTATTGCACTTTGTGTTGTTTTTACAAAAACTTTATTTGTTTTTTTTTTCATGCTTTTTTTTACGATTCAACCAAAAAAAACATCCTATCAAAATCTGATTCATAAAAAATTTATAGAACTTTTTTATAGAACAACAAACCTACATATGAAAAAAAATAATTCAAAAATTTGTATATCTTTTTTGTATTGATAATTTTTTTCTTATCCTGTTTTTTCGTATCTTGCGTGGTTTGACTGCAAAATGGAATTTTTTTCATGGTTTGTCTGGTTAGAATTTCAATTTTCGATTTTGCAGGAAAATTCGAAAAGTTGTTATGATAATCTTGTAGGGCTTCCAAAAATCAACGTTTTTTGTCGCTTGACTTTTGTTCATATCGTCCATTCTTTTGCTAAAAATTTTTATTTTCGTTTATTTATTTTTTTTTAATTTTGAAAATCCTATAACTCTGATAAGCTCCTTTTTATCGAAAAATGTCATAAGGAAAAATTGTTCGAATTTCAAAGTTTTACAAATATACTTACATACACGGAAAAAATAAGTCTTAGAAAATTTCTTAGATTAGTGCTGGACTTTTGGACGGGCCATCATTTTTATAAAGTCTCGTCTGCTTTCTATAAAGAAGTTATAAATTTCAATGGAAAAATTATATAAAGTCGTGGAAGTTTTCAAACACAGTCAATAAACAAAAGTCTTGGCATTTTTATCAGAAACATTACCAAAAAAATTATACAGTCATGAAATGTTTATAAAAAAACTCTTCATATTTTCGAAGACTTGAATTGAATAAGTGCTTGATTCAGAAACGAAGAACTCGCATAGGAGTCATGAAAACACTCCATGACTGTCTGCGAGAATTTGCAGAGGCGCGCTTAGTGACGCATGCGTTAAGTCGGCAACCAGATTGGTCACCATTGTCTTGCTTATTTAAAATGATTAAATGTGCAAATGAATTGTTTACAACAAAAAGTAATTGTAAAACGCATAAACATATTAAGAATGATTTAAAATTAATTATTATTTATGATAGAAAATGTATGCCTTCCTTTGAATTTAAAATCGGTCATTTATTTTTACAACTAATCACATAAAAGTTTTAAATCTCCAAAATTTAAATGAGGTGAAAAATTGTATTCACTTGCTACCTTTTTCTGCTAGATATCAAATTCCTTCAACAAAGTGGTATTAAGTATTCCTACGCCGTTCTCAATCTTCGCGATATTACTTATAATACACTTATTTCTATTCGAAATAAATTAGAAGATGGCTATTATTACATTGCAAAAAACTGGATGTAAGCAGATTTTATTTTTAAGTTTGTATTTCTGCCTATATAATATTTATAAAAATATTGAGATAAAATATAAAACTGTGTCTCATAATAGAATAAAATGTGTTTAGTTTCATTCTAAATACATTTACATAAAAGCCATCATCACATTTATAATTTTAATGAATAAATAAAAAGTGGTTTAGAAGTTAATCAGGTCCCTGGGATATTAAGAAAATAATTTCCTTATTTATTCAACAAAATTAATTATTCTGATATAGAATCTTACATACTTTTCGTGGATTGCTGCTAAAATTGTCACTTCCCATCCAAAATTTCATTTAAAATATCCATGTTCTTAATAACATTCTACAAAAAGTATTTTTGAATCTATCTTAATAATTTTTTAATCTGTTAAGAGTGTAAATGCAAGTTAGTTTTTGCCCAACTTTAACATTTTATTTATAAGTAATTTATTGATATAATTTGGTAAATACATCAGTTTTATTCAAATAAATTGTTTATAGTTTGATTTTTTGTTGATTTATTATTAATTTCTTCAATATAGAATCAAATTCTTTAACTTTAAAAATAAAAATAACACAATTTAATTTTTAAACAGAAATCTTGTCATGTGCCATAGTACAATGTGATTATTTATTTGTACTAAATATGAAATTGTCTGAAAAAAATTGCCATTGTATGGATTTTATATTTTTTTCCATAGAATCGAACGGTGCAATTAGTTTTTATGTTATATCTCACACATTTAAAAACCTTATTTGAACAAATTTAGTTTAAATGAAGAAAAATCATATTTTTTCACATAAAATCATCCTTTGGTCAAAAAATAATTTTTCGTAAAAAATTATATTTTCCAATTATTTAACAAAAATTGTTTAAACAATGTAATTAATTTGTTAAGCAAAGTCAGTCTGGCAGCAAGTAGTCTGATTCGCAGCCCTCACCCAGATTATTTTTACGCGGCCATGCAGTTTTCAGCTGTAGCACAACGCCAAGTTTTTTTAACGTATTTTGAACCCGAATGATTAGCCGAGTGGCTTGAGCGGTTAGGAACGAGTTGCGTTAGTCTATTCTAGAGCCTATAGTATAGGTATAGTTCTAATCCCCGCAGCGTGCCTCCGATTTTTCAGAGCGTAAAAAGCGTGCGATTAGTATAAGTAGTAATTGTGTGTGTTCATATTATGTTTAAATAATTATCTAAGTTAAAGATAATAATATTATAAATTTAAAAAAGAACTGCTTTATTTTTTTATAAGCATAAACGGCTAGCTTGACAGTCTATGAGCCCTTCCTTGACTGTTTTCGAGAATTTAATATTGGAGTGTTAAACGGCTTACAAATTTGTCTGTGATATTTTGTAGGTGGAGTCTAGGAGTGCTTCACTGACTATGCTGGACGCAATCTAAGAAGTCTTACATTTCTTCAAGCAATATTTGCGTGATATTCCAATACGATATTTTCAAATTTTCAAATGCTTTTAGACCTATCCTAAAGTCATAGATTTGGTCAATGCAAATTTCCAGCACTTTTTTTTCCGTGTAGAATTTTCATTTTTGAGAAAAAATGTTCTCAACAAATTTTTTAATGTCCTAACTTTTTGAATTTTCATTCAAAAGAGCTGGCTAACGAACTCGTCCTTACATATCAGGCCTTAAAAAAGTCTGCCAAAGCACAATCCAATCTGATCATTTTTTCGTAAGTTATCTTACCAACGACCTACTACTACAGACA
>CAKNWU010278569.1:0-17538 GCA_932072015.1 Andricus quercustozae
GAAATTTAAACATAGTTTTAAAAATTATCTATCAAAAAGCAGATTCAATCCTTTTATGTAAACGAACTGAATTGTAATTCACATTTCACAAGCAGGAAGTTTTACTTTTATAAAAAAAGCGTATCATATTAAAGGACACATCAGGCAATTAACACTATTTCCTTCTTTTTTAGACTTGTATTTCTAAAGAGAACCGGGTAATCCTTGAAAAGCGGAAGTACGAATGTACGGTTGTTAAATATCTGCATAATAAAATCAAACTTAAATCTTGATTACAGCTTCGACACATTGAAAATAACTAAATAAGGCTTAGGCTAAAATACCGATTGAAAGTCGGTCTTTTTAATCTGTTAATATTTTTATTATTTAATTATACTTTTTATTGGACAATTGCAATTTATAGTGAATAAGCTTTTGCCGCTTGAAGTTTTTGGTAGTTATAATTATTATTCAACCCGATTATAGATGAACTTCAAAAGCTCTGACCACTAAAATAGAATGGTAACCAGAGTCCATTAATTAATTTAATATGAAATTCACTCTGAATTCGCGCGGATGTATTCATTGGCCAACTTTTCAGTCATACAAACTAGTTTGATGCCAACAGAGAAAACAAATTGTCACTTGAGATGTCAAAATTTATTCTATGGCCATTCATTCATCAACTGAAATTTATTATTCAAGCTTTATGTATTTCTTGCGCCTAATATCATTTTTGGTTTAAAACTCACCTGATTTGTTGAAACTTATTGTTTAATTGAAAATTCAACTATTTTGCTAAAATATTTAACTATTTGATTAAAAATTAACTTTTTTTATTAAAAATTCAACTGCTTTGTAGAAAATTCTTCTTTTTGAGTTTAAAATTAATTTTCAACCAATGATTGATGATTCAACTATTTTGTTGAAAATTTATCTTTTCGGATGAATTCAACTGTTTCTGATTGAAAATAAAAATATTTTTTTTTACTGATAATTTAATTATTCCAGTTGAAGATTCATCATATAAGATGAAAGTGCATCCATATGATTGAAAATGTAACTACCTTGTTGAAAAACCTTTTCTTTTGTTACAAATTAATTTTTGACTAAAAATGTATCTATTTCAGTTAAAGATTCGTCATATAAGTTAAAAATGTATCTTTTTGGTCGAAAATGTAACTTTTTTGTTGAAAATTGGACTTTTCGGTAAAAAATTAATATTCTTCGTGGAAAATTCAACTGTTTGGTTGAAAATGGAACAATTTCGTTGAAAATTAACATGTTTGTTAAAAATGTATATTTTCGGGTAAAAAATTCGACTAGTTTGTATAAAATTGGTCTTTTAAGCTTGAAAAATCAAGAATTTGGTTAAATTAAAAAAAAAAATTGTTTTGACTGAAAAATCATTTTTGGTTGAAGGTTAAATTATTTTGTTCAATATTCGTCTTTTTGGATTGAAAATTCATCTCTTTAAGTAAAATACTAATAATAGTACATTGTCTATTTCGTCAGTGAAAATAACTGATTCATAGCTAGAATTTAATCATTGACTGAAATTGGTAAAAATTTTAACTGATTCAATTCTGCAGATTTTAAAATCAATAGGTTTTGGTTGAGGATTCAACTATTCTGTTGCAACAAATGAATTTTTTATTTAAATATTAACTATTACATTTTTTGTTGAAAAATTGTATTTTTTGGTTAAAAATATCACTATTTAGCCAAAAGTTAGATAAATTAAACTGCTTTGTTAAAAAAAAAATTTTTTGCAGATTCATTATTTTAGTTAAAAGTTCATATTTTCGGTTGAATAGCGTTTTAAATTGAATTCAATATATTGTGAAACTTTCGTCTAATGAAATGTTTCATTGTTCCATGAAACTTTCAATTTTTTAGTGACAAATTTCATTGACTTACATCCCTATAATAATAATAATAATCTATGTAATATTACAGAAAATATTTTCTGTAGATATGAAATTAAATTAGAATTAAGAAATATTTTCATGATTTTAAAATCTTTAGTTCACTCGGCTTGAACTTTGCTAATTATGCAAATAAAAATGTATTTTTTATTTGTTTTCTCTTGTGCCATTGTTATTTAGTTGAAAAATTAATTGAAATACGGAATTTGCTCTTGTACCTTGAGTCTGACATCAATGTCTAGGTTGGGTCGATGTAGGCAAGGCAATTCTATTGAATGCATGAGGAACAAAATACGTAGGTTGGATTATGTCTGTAGTGAACTCAGTTAGTGAATAACCATGCATCCGCAATTATGAGACTAGTTACAATTAGACCATATTCACATAGGTTGTTGTCATCAAGACCCGATATCACCTTAAAATTAGTTTTATTTTTTTTAAGCTTAACAGATGATATAAAAATATTTAAATAAATTGTAATTATGCTTTCTCGAAAAAATAATTTATAACGAGGATATAAAGAATTTTGAAAATACTTGGCAAGTTATTGTGAACGCCTTTTTGTTTTGAAATTTACAATGTAAAACTTTCCACATTTTAAGTAATTAAAAACATATGTTACACACTTCTAAAAATAAAGGCTAAACATTCTAAATATTTACACTTGCAAATTTATAAAAAAAACATGATTTTTAATTCAATTCAATTTATTTGAAATGTAATTTCAAAATTATGTGGTCTGCAAGTTTCCATATTCAAAGTTTCCTGAGAGAAAGTTATTATTTTTTACTCTAAGTAAGATACTTGTTTCAATTTTTGGGAAGTTACAAAAAATATATCAGCGCATGTCAAGTGGGCTAAATGGACGTGGTCTGATATATTTTCTGTCGTTTCCAAAAAATTTCAGGGAGATATCTTCCTTAGTTTAAAAATAAGTAGTTAAAAAATAAATACTAACGTGGTTCAAAAAAACGAATATTTGATTTTTAAAATCTCACCCCTCATTTTGTGTTATTTGGTAACAACAAAATTTTCCTAATATTTTTTTCTCAGTCCTAGAGGGTTAGAGATAAAAAAATCGCTCAGTTTCATAAAAAAATCATAAATGCTTCAAAGAGGTGATGTAAAAAAAGTATGTATTGTAAATAATAATATTTTTGAATTGAATGATTGAATGATGATTGAATGATTGAATAATATAAATATATTGTTGGTAAAGAGGATTATTGATTAATATTTTGAAGTAAGTTTTTAATATTTAAGCCAATTCCATGTGTTTACATTATTCCTTTAACTGAAAAAGTAGTTTTTTTTTTATAACTAACTGATAGTCAACGTAGAGTAACATTTTATAAGAAAGAAACGAAACAGATTTTTTGGATTTCACAAAATACTGGAAATAACTAACATTATTTTGTTCGAACAATTCATGAAAACAAAAAAGGATATTTTTTCAAAATTCACTATTTGTAATATTGATATTAGAAAAGAGAGAAAGTCCACAAATTTCATGGAAAAATATTGTTTAAAAAAATTTAATTTGATAAAAGAAATGAAGGTTTGTTCAATCAAAGTGTCCTATCCAAAAAGTCGGGATGAGTAGTCAAATATTTTTTTTATAGTTTGGCCAGTTTTCCCGAAATTTCGAAACGACTAGTCCATCCCCTTTTCCAGCTCCGTCAATTTTTCAGAACGATTTGACGATCTTCGTTTCTAGCTCTATCAATTTCTCTTAACATTTTGCCAAACTATCGGCAGTTATTCCAAAAACCCCAAAAAGTGATTTTATTTTCCATGCATTTCAAATAGGAAATTTCAAGTTCCCAAAAAAGGTTACAATTAACATTTCGAAAAAACAAAGATATGCTATTTTTTCTGATTTGGAACCGAATTGGGGAAATTATTTCCCTCTTTAACAAAAAGTGATTTTGGACCACACTACTGTTTATACAATTATTTTGCATCACCTTTATAAGGCATTTATGATTCACTGTCCCTTAATTATAGAATATATATGCATTTAAAAAGAGTTTTTTTTTCTAGAACCGTTTCCTATATAACAATGACGATAAGTTGCGAAAGAATAATAAAGTGTTGCACAGTGAAAAAAGTATTTTATATTAAATTTCAAGGAGATCCAAAATGTAGAAAAACCATTCAGATATGTTCCAAATGACATGATGGAATCAATAATTAATCGGCAATCGGTCAGTTTTGAAAAAGTTGCCAATCATGTTCTTTTATCAATGATAGAGTTTTAAACTTCATCGAGGGGTTTCCGTATAAAGTATTGTTGTCAGTTTGTTCAATGATGCTGAAAGTTTGATCGTTTATCACTAAATCGATAAAGTGGTGATTGAACTTTCATATCTATATCCGTGAAAAAATATTGAAGAAATGATAATTTTATACATTTTCAATCAGCATTCATCTCTAAGATAATAATTGTCTTTTTTATACCTCTATAACTCACAAGAACCGTCTCTCATAATACAAAGCCTTTTATTAATTTTTATTATTGTTATTTATTTTCATAGATAAAACATAGTTTTTTTACTCATGGTATAAAATACCATTTTATCAAAGTAAAAGTTGTATGAAAGTTAAAAAACAGCGGCATAATAATTAAACAAAAATTTGTTATCCGGAAAGAAATTTTTTAAATTTAATCTTTTGTTATCAAGAGATAGAATAATCTATCTCTTTAAACTAAATTTCTTTTGGGGTGATTCGATATTCCCTTGTACTATTACCCTACTTTTTACGTATCCTTGACTTATGAAGTTCGTCGAAGGAATTTATCTGGCGCCCAATTTGTCAACAGTTATACATATATCTTGATATAGATTCTAGAGATTCTATTATGAAAATCATTGTCTTTATTGATGGAAAACAAATTACGCTTTGAAGTAGAAAACATTTTATATTTATAAATAAAACATCTGAATGTGATAACACATTTGTAATTAGCTGTGAATTTTTTATTTGAATATTATTTATATTTTTCAGGCCTATCTGTGATAGAGGCTGCTGATTGGACGTACGAGGGCGATCATGGTAAGTTAAAAAATACTGAATTAGAGAAAGGAACGAAAAAATATTATAGGAAAATCAGTATAGGCCTATAATTATTTCCTTATAGTGAAATTTTCTATAATTTTTTCGCTATTATAGGAAATTCTTGATAGAAAATCATTATATAGAAAACGGTTGTAGGATAATCAGCATTTAAATGGATAATGCAAAAATATATAGTTAAAAATAATTAAAAATCCCTTGAATATGAAATAAATTAAATTTATTTCCTAAAGTTTTCTAGAAATCCTTTGAAATTTGTAAAATCTCGTAAATCCTTTGAACTTAAGAATTTCCCCTATCCGTCGGCATGGAATATTACTAAATTTTGTTAGGAAAAATACTTTTTCCAAGAATTTTCCCTGATTTTCGAAAAAACTCTGCATAAGTCGGAATTATTCCCGAAAAGATCGAAAATAATTTGGAAGTGTTAGGGAATTCACAAAGCTAAATGAAAATGGGAAATTTTTCTTATCCTTTCGAGAAATTTTCTTTCATATGAAATGTTTCTAAATATTTTCACGAATTAAACGGAAATTTCCTTTTTTAGTATCAAAAGAACTAACGTAAATATAAGTGTTATCCAGTTTCGAGAAAAGCGATGAGTCAGTTGACAATCTCAAAGGAACACTGACCACAGATTTGAACATGTCTAGCTGCGGATTGCGATAAAAATATAAAATCGTCAGTTTCAATAGAAATTAAAATTTACTCCCAAAATATTGAGATTCTCAATGTGGGTGAATAAAAGATTTTATCTAAAAAAGTTATTTCATTCAGAATAAATTGTCCATGAATTTTGATGTTACAATTCCACAGGTTTTATAAATCGGCTTTCGGTACAAATGAAAAATCGAATTTCGAATTTTTTACAAAAATATAAACTGGCTCCTGAGGTATGGGGATGCTGAATAAGAATAATAAATATTTGATACAAAAATATTGGTTTGTTCCGAGAAAATGCAAATTTAGTGTGACGCTATCGCACTATGATAGACGAAGCTGAAAGGAAGTAAAAATTCTTGCTGCGGCCACTACGCTCGAAACCTGAAATAAAATTTTAACTCAAATTTAATTTAGAAGTTTCTTTAATTACTATATTAACAAATGTGAATTTCAACAAAGCCATTTAACACAACGTGTATTTGGTCTTTGAAGATTTTTTTTATGCAATAAACCCATTTTTGGAAAAATGTGAGATATCTATTTCTATACTGCCATCCTTAATTTATTATTACATTAATTAACAATAAAATTCTTTTTTACAATTATGCGCAGGCTCTGAAAAATATTTGTTCGAATCAACAAAGTTTTTGTTTGTTCAACCATCAAATATGGTTAGTATATGGAAACAAATTATTTAGTTGAATCAGCGAACTTTTCATTAAAAACATTTGGTTTAGTTAACAAAATTAAGATCCAAAATACTATATAACCCTCTATTCTATGGGCTCTTATTTATATTTCTGTAACCTTTGTTGTCTTTCTAATACGTGGTCAACGTCGAAAATTCGACGCGAAAATTTCCATACAGTATTTTCGGAAAGATTCCATAACTTCAAGGAGAATTTTCGAACTATTGTGAAATTTCTTCTCCTGTATGGTACGAAAAAATCCCTAACTTTTATGTAAATCCCTGAAGTTTTCCTTAATTTTACCTGCAGTTTGATAGGAAAATTTCCTAACTTTGAGTAAATTCAGAAATTTTTTCCAAAAATTTGCCTACAAAATGTTGGGCAAAATTTTAGAAATTTCATAGTTATTAGCTTCCCATACATTTTCGGAAAAATCTCAGAAAACTTTCTTAACGTGTAAAAATCATTTGAAATCCCGTGAATATCAAATTAATTAAACTTTTCATTAAAGTTCTCGGAAATACCACGTTCAGGTACCTAGAAATCTTTAAAATCCTTAGAGATTCAATACAATCTTTGAAATCTTTTCAAATTCCTTGAACTACCCTTCAAGTTTCAATTTATTTCATTTATTTTTCAAAGTTCTTCAGAAATCCCTGAAAATCTAACTTTTTTTTGCAAATACTACCAAATGCTTTGAAATTTCTTGAGGTTTTTGAAAATTTTTGGAACCTTTTAAAATTTCTTATATCATTTGAAATAATTGGAGGTCCTATAAAATCCTTTAAGGGTTGTGAAATTCTTTGAAATCCCTGGAAATTTTTGAAAATGGTACAAAATTCGTTAAAAGTCCTTTAAATGTTTTAAATCTCTTGAACTTCTATGGAATCTTTCAAAATATATAATCCTAAAAGTCCATTAATGAATGTAGAAATAATTTCAAATCCCTTAAATATAAACTAAAATAAACTTATACATTAGAGATTTCCAAAAAAGAAAAATCCGACATATCCCTAGACATTTTTAGAATCCCTAGAAATCCTTAACAGCCTTGGAGATTCAAGAAAATCCTTTAAATCTTGCGAAATTCTTCGAAATACTTTAAAAACCCTTGAAATCTTTGGAAGTCTTACAAAATTCTTTCACATTCCTTGAACATTTTTTAATCTCTTAAAATTCTTTGGAATCTTTAAAAATAACTTAAAATCTTTAAAATTCTTTGAAATATTGTAAGATGCCATATAGCTTTTGAAATAATATGAAATCCTACGTTAAGTGAATAAATCATTTGTTTGAAGTTTCTCTATAATTTGCACACTTTTTCAATATGTTAACATTAGTTATTTGTATTCTAAGTTTCTGATAAAGATTCGCTATCATGATTTTTCTAGAATTACAAAAAAAAATTAGAAAAAATTGATTATAGAAAAATCATTATAGGCAACTATTCACGTTCACAAGAAATAAGATACCGAATTGAAAATTTGGAAAATTAAATAAAAGGCAGTAAAAGAAACTAATTTGTCTGGTTTGAAAGTTCTAGAATTCCAAAAGAAAATTTTTCCGAAAATAATTTTTGCAATTTTAATTGATAAATATAATTAACAAAGTGTTATAATTTTGAATTTATTGTATCTTGCAACATAATTTTAAATTTGAAAATCTGTGTGATTTTTCGAATTTAAAACACAAATCTGATTTGAATATATTTCAATTTTTGTTTTTTAATTTGCATTTGAATTTAAAAATATCCAACTAAAAGATTAGAAATTCGAAACTATCAATAAAGTATATTCTAAAATTTAAGGTCAGTAATTACAAATCTTTCAATTTGATAACTTTAATAACCAATAACATCCGGTTTCTAAGATTTTGGACTTGCAATTCTTTCAAAGTAATAATTAGAAACCATTAATTAGAACACCAAATTTTTAATTATTTTCTTACCATCATAAAATTCTTTAATTGAATATAGGCTTTTTGGACATTTGAACATTAGTATTTAATATTTAGAATGTAAATTATTTCAAATTTTTTAAATTCCAAAAAACCTGTATTCAATTAAAGAGTTTCATGATGTATGTTTGAGAAACTAATTAAAATTTTGATTTTTTAATTGAAGGGCTACAGAACTTGATAACCAACAATTTTATCGAAAATGGGTTTATTGCATAAAAAATTCTTAAAAAATCAAACACATTGTGGTAAAAGGATTTTTTTAAATCTTTTTGTTTATACAATATATATTTTTTTAATTATTAGAAATTTTAGTTACAATTTATTTAGATTTTTAACGCAGTAACAGTTTTTTTCAACCTTAATTTAATAAAAAAAATAACATTGTTTTTTGGAACAGAATAATTTTTTTGTGTCAAACGTTTTTTATTCTCGTTCGGAATTCCCATATATCAGGAATAAGTTTTATTTTTACAAAAATTAATAATTTTTTATTTAATCGCTATCCAAAGCCAATTTAAAAAATCCATGAAATCTTAATCTCAAAATTCGTGGGCGATTTTCTTGGAATTGCCTGACTTTTTCACATAAAACTTTATTTACCCTTATTTAAAAACTTTGTCTCGGAAGAATGTTTTTATTTTATTTTTCAACTGAAAATGGAATTTTTATCGCAATCCGCAGTCAAGCCTGCTGGTCCAATTTTAGGTTAGCGTCACTTTGCGATAGTCAACTTCTACATACATTTTCTCGAATGTTGATAACTTTTTTTGAGAAAAATTTCTTGGCTTCAATTCAAAAATACTTCGGCTCGGGAGAGAACATTTGTTTTATCTTTAAATAGAATTTTCGATTTTACAGAGTGTTTTCTTGCTCTTATGAAAAATTCCCACTTTGTTGATTATCTTGTTCTGTACTGTCACATTTAAATTATTGGTTTGTAATTACTATTTTGAAATAATTAAAAGTTGAAAATCTTAAAAATTGATGCTTTTCTTGCAGATAAAAAAATTGACTAAATAATAAACATTTTAAATATTTTAAATCTTTATTAACTTTTCACTTTCAAATGTATTGCTTTTCTAGGCATTGTACTAACTTTAATACATTTATTGTGAAAGTTTACAAATTTTCCATATACCAAAACTAAATTCTCAGTCTTAAACATTTAAATATTACATAGTGGGAGTTATTTCATTTATAAGCTATCCAATTTGAACTTTTACAAAACTAAGTTTTCGAAAATTAGAAGTTTCTGAAGCTCAGAATCATTTTGATTTTTAATTCTTCATTGTAAAAGCTTTTAATTTAAAAATAAGTTCAAAGTTTTACATTTTAATTCTCAATCTTCAAAATTCGAAATTAAAAGAAGTCAAGTTTGAAAGTTTAAAAAATTAAAAATTGGAATACGTAGCATAGAATCAATTTGATTTCAAAATTATAATTAAACGGTTCCATTTCTGAAATAATTACAATTTGAAAATTTGCAACATTATTACTTTTAGCCTCAATTAATGCTTATATTACATAAAAAATCTATTCATTTATTTACTCATTACTCCTAATAAATTTCCACCACGGGAAAAAGATGCCAAAAGAAAAATAATAAATTTTCTTTAGATCTTGATCATTCGAATGAAAGCAGTTTAAAACTCCTTATTCTTAATCACGTCGGTGGCACTTATTTTTAGTTCGTTTTATCTCGTAGAGACATCAAATCAAAAATAATTTCTGGAAGAACGTAAATTGATGGACGCGATCGTCTTCACAATTGAGAAATAAGGAAAATGTTTCCTGTCTCATGTCTAAGTAGCCTTAAGGAATGATAAGAACTTAAAAATCTAGATTTTAATTATAATTTACAATAAAAAAATGACACTTCGAAGTTAATTAAAAAGATCTCGTTAATTTAAATAGATTTATATTTTGCGGTGTAAGTAGTCCAACAAAGACTGGCATAGTGTAATAGACCATATCAAACGTTTCGCCGCGTTGATCTACGATCTACCTATGTACTGATTGAGGAAATGATGGACCGTGTTGTAAATTGAATAATGGACCATTCACGTATATACTCACCTATTTAATACTATTTTAGCTTAAAATCAGCTTTTGGATTTTGATATGCGTGCGAATTTCAATCCACCGAGAGAAAAATTTCTTCCTGTTATGAAAACTATTAACTTGGGACCTCTAAATCCAATTGAAGACATACTTGATGTCACGATAAACGTTTTACCTTCAACTCGATTACCTTCTGCAGTTCACTGCACGCGATTTTACAATTAGAATGTTTATTCACTTAACATTTATATTTATAAGGCCTTTGAATTGAGAATTACAATTTATTTAAATTATTTCCATTCCATTTTATAATTTTATCATTTTTGATTTCGTAATTTTTACTTGGCATAATAAGGAGGCCTGAGATTTTCATTTTTAGAAGATTTTAAGGTATTTCAAAGAATTTCATAAAATTTAAGATATTTAATAAAATACCAAATTATTTCAAAGGATTTACGCGATTTTTGAGATCTTAAGTTATTTCAGCAGATTCCAAAGAATTTCGAGAGATTTAAACAATTTCAAGGGATTTCAAGGAATTCCTGATCATTCCAAACATTTCTAAGGATTTTTAGATATTTCAAGGATTTTCACAAGATTTAAAGTATTTTATTGAATTTCCAAGAGTTAAAAATGTTTGGAGGGATTTCAAAGATTTTTAGGGATTTAAACAAATTTCTAGAGAACGTTAGGGAATAAAATAAATTATACTTAAAGGGATTTCTACGGATTTCAATGATTTCAAGGGATATGTAGGCGTTAAATAACATTCAATGGATTTTAAATATTTAGAAAGGTTTCAAAGATTTCTAGGGATTGACGTAAACGGTTATTTTGTAGAGAACTTTAATGAATAAGTTTAGTTTAATTAAAATTGAAGGGATTACAAATATTTTTTTACTTATTTTAATGGATGTTTACAATTTCCAAAGATTTAAATGGATTTTAGGGGATTTCAAAGAATTTCTAAGGAACTTTAGAAAATATAATAAATTTTATTTCAAGGGATTTTTATGGATTTCAACGGATTTCAAGGGTACGATTGTTGTTCGTTTTATCTCGCGCAATTTTTAAATTAAAATATAAAATTAATATTATTACAAATTTTTTTATTTGATAGTACCTATTATCAAAAAGTATAGAAATCCAAGAACAATATTTTTGATAATTGAATAAAATTGATATCTTCATTTCAGAATTAATATGTGTATAATATTTTTGTACAATATATAGACAATCAAACCGTTGAATTTTTGGTCAAAAATATTAATTTTCGACGAAAAATACAGCTATTATTGTTAAAATATTGTAAATATTCTTTTAAATATAATAATTTTTTAACAATAGCAGTTTTAGACGAATGACACTAACGTTTAATAAAATAATTATTTAGAATTGTAAATCTTCTATTAAACCTAACGTTTCTTGCTTTAAATCACCAATTTCCGATGAAAAATGATAACATAACCAACAATTTCTCATGAAAAACACTAACATAATGCAAAATTGTCAAAAGATTTAAAATCTGGTTTAAGTTATCATGATGTTTGTTTTAAAATACGAATTTGCTATCAAAAACATCAATGTAACCTAAAATTGTTCAAAAATGATTAATTTTCTTTGAGATCTAGTAATTTTTGTATAAAAATGTCAACTTCCGACGAATAACACTAATACATTCTAAAATTGTTCATGCATATTTATTTTATTATTTCAAACAAAATTCATAGGATATAAATCTTACGATTTTTTTAAATACTTAAAAAACATATATTTTTCATTAATAATAAAAATACCAATGATTTCACACGAAAAACACCAACATAATCCAAAATTGTTTAAAGATTTCAAATCTAGTTCCAGTTATAATGATTTTTGATTAAAATACCCATTTTTAGTGTATAATGCGAACATAATCTAACATTGCTACAGTTCTATACTTGTTTCGAAATATTTTTTATTAGTATCAAAAATATCAATTTCCCACGAAAAACTCTAATATAATCCAAAATTTTTAAAAGATTCCAAATATTTTTCAAATTATTTATAATGATTTTTGTTTTAGAACGCCAATTTTTTGTGCAAGATATAACATAACATAATTTTTTTAATTTCTGAATTTTTTTAGAAAAATGTTTTTCAATATTATTAAAAATACCAATTTCCAACGAAAAATTCTAACTAAGTCAAAGAAATTCGTAGGGGTTCCAAGGTTCCAAAGTTTTCAGGGAATTTAAAAGAGTTTGACAAGATTTAAGGGATTTGATAGGATTTACAAGCATTTCAAAGGTTTTAGGGGATTTTACAAATTTTTAGGGATTTCTAGTGAATATTAGGAAATAACAATTCATTTTATTTTCAACGGATTTAAAATGATTTCTACAGATTTCTAAAAGTATAAAAGATCTCTAAGCAATTCAAAAGGGATGAAAGATTTGAAGGGTTTTCGAGTTTAACAGATTTCCAAAGATTTCATTTGATTTACAAATATTTCCAAAGATACGTATTAAGGAATTTCAATGAAATTCCAATCGATTCTAAAGATATCAAACAAATTCACAGATTTTTTCTGTGTAAAATTTATTTGTGCAGAATCGCTATTCTTGTGTACTTCCATATGGGATTATGAATGGTTTAAACTAAATCGTTTCTTTGTGGCTTGTCATCTTTTTACAATTATTTCTTTATTTTTTCATTATTTATTATTATCTAGTAATATGTATTCCAATGCTGAATACCCCATAATTGTTTTCTGTAAATTGATTTTATATAATGAATTTCCTATCATCGAGAAAATATTATACGAAATGCATTATAGGAAAATCATTACAGGCCTATACTGATTTTCCTATAATATGTTTACGTAAGGGCAGTTTACTTCTTTATTTTGTTTATACTCTCTCCCTTTTACGGGTTTGAGAGTCTTTACATAACAATTACATATATTCTTACAAAACAAGCCTTATACTACCTTACTAACTATTTGCAACATATCATCTTAACCCTCCGTTTACACACTTCTTTTTCCCACCTTCCGTTTACACACAGGGTCTTGTAAGTCCTATTCAGTTTTTGAACTATTTCTGGCTTTCAAATAATCGAATAAAATCAAGGGTTATTTTTCGAAGTGTCTACTACACGATCCAATTGTTGTTAGTGTCAATCGTTAAAAACTTTTTAAATTAAAAATTGAAATTTGGGAAAAATATAGAAAAAAATCGATACTTGTTACAAAATTCATAATTTTGCAAAAAATAAATTAAAAAAAAGCGTTGCAAGGTTTTAAAAAAATGTAGGCCCATTGGCGGCGGCTTCAAAAAGGTAAATTATTTAAAGACCTGAAAAATGAGAATATTTTACAGTGACTCATGCAGGTAATTCTATAGAAAAAGCAGGATATTGAATGTTAATGCATATTTATTGTACAAAAATAGTAAAATTTACTTAAAATCATTCAGTTTGCACAATCTTTACAGAAATGTATACGCTGTTCTTCGCAAACTGCCTTACCGCAGAAGGCACAAGAGTAAAATGTATTTTTGTTAGCTTTATATATCGCATGGAATAATAGTAAGAAGACAAATCTGTGTGACTAAATTTGTCGCCGTTTTTTCGAACATAGTTTAGGGGAGGACGTACGCTAAAATGTACAGGAGTTCGCCTCGTTTTTAATGGAATATCAGCTAGAGCTTTTTGATTGGTGGGTTAATCATGATTCAAATTTATTGCCCAGAAGCCACCAATCAAAAACCGCTGGCGGATATTCCACTTAAAACGAGGCGAACTCCTTTACAATTCAGCGTACCTCCTCCCCCAAACTATGTCCGAAAATTCGAGGTTCATTTTTTATTCGCACGCGTATCGTCGTTTGGTCTCCTTACTATTACTCCATCATATACAGGATCGTTTGGATGACATTCTCGATGTGCACCTCTACATTCTTTATTCCACTGAAAAACTATCCAAAATTACACGAAAACTTTATGTTGCTCATATAAATACCCGAAAATACCAAATAAAGCAAAACATTTAATATTCACTAACTTGTGAAAACACTAACGCGGCTTACACACAGGGTCTTTTATGTCACTGCAATAAATTTAACCGCGCACAGCTCAAAGGTTAACTGACGAACTGCGGCGCCACTCACGGGACCTGACCCTATTACTACCTAGATTTTTTAGAGGGGGGAACCGAACTTCCATATTTTCCATAAAATCCCCTGTGTGTAAACGGAGGGTTAAATTATTATTTTTATTTCTAAACGCTTGCGACTTTGCCTTGGCCTTACATTTCCTCTTACCATTATTAAGAATCTCAAAAGTGGACTCTATTCCGCAACACTACTTCATAATTCTCCTTCTTTAGGAGTCAATTTTTGGCTTTTTTTTTGCTACCCTGTGCAACCAGCTTTCTCTTTCAGATCTTCCAGCTTCTTCATCCATTCCTCCCCCTCACCATTTTCATTCAAAATCCATTTCATTCACTCTTCGATACTCTCCCCTCCCCCTTCGTCACCTGTACACCTCTCTAACACATGCAACCATGTTTCCTGCTCATACCTACATACTCTACACAGATTCTCTTCTTCATTCATCCAATACCTACATGCTCGTACACCCTCTCCCATTCTGAATCTCACCATTCTATTCGATTTGCTCTCCTTTTTAATCTTTTCCCGGTACTCTGGTTCCCCCTGCCTCTTAACCATTCTATACCAGCTTTTGTATCTTGAATCTGCGATTTTTTCTCATCTTTCCTCCCTTAGCCTTGCCTTCATCTTTTCCTCTATTCCTCCCACTTACCACCCCTCCCTTGCATACCACATTTATACCTCATTTCCTATCTCTCATTCTCCCATTTTAAACGCCCCATATTAACCCTCCTCTCTTTGTCCATAACCTCCCGAGCACACGCTTGTGGAATTTTGCTTCCCTCTTCCCTTCTTAGTTTCTCTTCTAAGTTCCATGCTCTTTTCACTTGCCTGACCACCATTTTGTCGTACTATTTCTTCTCTTAGCATGTAACCTGGGCAGCTCTAACTCACTCCCATAACTCATCTCAAAAATCTCTCATGCAAACTTTCCATTCTCTTATGTTCTTTCCATCCCCAAATTTCCACTTTATAGCTTAACACTGACCATACTAACACATCAAACATCCAAACTCTCATCCTTTAGTCGTCATTGAACCTTCTTTTTCCTATATCCTATACTTGTCCCATAACTTTGCTCGCAGATTCTAATCTCTTTCTCACCTGCACTTCGTTTCCTCCTCTCGTTTCGAACCAATATCCTAGGTGGCAAAGCTCCTCCACCAACTTCACCACTATTTTAATCTTCCATTCGTACTTTACTTTACTCTTTTTATTTCTGAAACACATCATCTTAGTCTTGTTCACATTCACTGTTACATAATTTTCTCTCACATAGTCTTCGAACACTCTCATCATCAGATTCATACCTCTTTCATCATCTGCTATTAGAAATATATCATCTGCATATGCTAGTGAGTACACTTTGCCTGTTCCTAATGTTGTCCCCGCTTTCCCTTCCTCTCCAACTTCTCCTCTAAATCTGCCAGAAGAATACTAAACAGAAGTGGGCTCAATGGGCACCCTTGCCTGAGCTTCCTTCCTCTCCAGAATTCCTCTCCTTTCTTGTCTTCTATCTTCACCCTTATCTTAGTTTCCACAAATATTTATTTTATTTACTCTATTAATCCTTCTACTACTCCTCTGTCTTTCATTGTTGCCCATAACACCCTCCTGTCAACTGAGTCAAATGCTGCTTTAAAATCGACAAACAGTGCGAATATTTTCCCTTTCTTTCGCCCTAGTTTACCATTGACTAGACAGTTGAGCACGTATATGTTATCTGTGGCTCCCATCCCTTTTCTAAAACCCGGTTGATTGTGTGGTATACTTTCCTTTTCATCCACATGTCTTTCTAACCTTCTTCTAAGCACTTCCGCATAAATTTTATATCCCACCGACATGAGTGTGATCCCTCTATATTCATCTACCCTTTTGCCCTCTCCTTTCTTAATCAATGGTACTACCAACCCTGTCTTCCATTCCTCCGACCACCCTTCTCCTTTCCATACCATATTTCAAATCTTTCACATCTCTTCTCTCACTCCTAATCCTCTATATTTCAGTGCTTCATTTTCCAAGCCATCTTCGCCTGTGGCCTTATTTCTTTTCAACCGAGAAATCGCCTCATTCACCTCTTTCCTACTAATCTCGTTTCCGCTAACTTCGTCTCCCTCTACTGCTTTTCTTCCTTCTCCCTTCACCCGATTTCCACCCCTCCTAAAAGCCCCTTGAAGTGCTTCGTCCACTCTTTCATTCCTATTTCTTCATTTATACCCTTCCTTCCTCCTCTTTCCCTGTTTATCAGTTCCCATTCCCTCCCATCCTTTAACGATTTCTCTACCTCCTCCATGTACCTTTCTTTCTCCTTCTGTCTTTTCGCCTTTATAATTCTTTCGTGCTCTCTCTTTCTCCTGTTGAGTTCTCCTTTTTCCATTTCCCCTTTTCTCTATTTTCTTACATTTTCCTTGATCCTATCTTTACTTTCCCTGCATTCATCGTCCCATCAACCTCTCATAACCCCATCTTCTTCTTCTCTTGGTCTCACCTCTTCCCTTCCCTTTCCCATCCCCTCCCATCCTTTTACTCTCTAAATTCTAACTTTTCCTATCCCCAATTGCCCATTTTCAATCTCTTATCCCTCTTTCCTTCCTTCTTCCCTCTCTCATGCTTTGGGCCACCACATCGCATTGTCGCGATCACCGGAAAGTGTTCTGAGCCTATCACGTCGCCCACTTCCATTCTAACCATCAACTTCCTTATTCTTTCGTCTGTAAGAATGTAATATATGACGGTGTCCCCTATACCCGCGTACGTGAATTCCCTCTTTATCCCCCTTGGTATTGCCTCTCCCAACCAGTCCAGAAGGATCCTACCCTCCCGATCCGTTTCCTTTTGCTTTGAATTTCTCATGAACATCTCCTTTTCTCTATCCCGTACCTCTCCTCCTTGTTCCCCGGTCAATGAATTCAAGTCCCCCCCTATCAGGACTAACCTCTCATCTTTTTCCTCTGTCCATTCCCTTAATGTACTCCATCCTCCTTCTTCTCCTCTTCTCTTCTCCTCTTCTCCTCTTCTCCTCTTCTCC
>CAKNWU010278628.1:0-11947 GCA_932072015.1 Andricus quercustozae
AACAAACTTTGAATTTAATGCTTTTTTGAAGTTATTAACGAAATGAAAATAGATTTATTCGCTTTTGATTAAGCAAAATCATATTTCACTGATTGTTCATGTTCTACTGAGATAAATGTTCAATTTCTTGTTTACAAATTAAATCAGAAGATCGCTTTATACATGATTACAATATTTACAATTTAAAAAAATGTTTAAGTTTTGTAAAATTTCATATTATAAGAGAAATATTTGAAAGAGTTTTTTCATGTTTAACAAGTTTTACCTAGGTACGTAATGAATCTGTAGTTATTTTTTTTAATTCACTCCTAAGAAGTTAATAGAATTCGAAAGAATCAAAATTTGAAATTGCTGGAAAATTAAAACATTCTAATTAGGCAATAACTTTGAAATCATTAAAGCTTTGAAGTAAATAAATTTACGGAGAAAACAGTACCTGCTTAAATCAGGTACTTTTCTTATCCTTAAGTATATAAAACAGTTTATGGAAATTTGAGTTTTTTAGCAGTACTCAAGATAAACTTAAGAACAATTTGACACTCAAATTAGGAAATATACATTTTTCTGAATATAAATTGTAGAAAAGATTGAGAAATTAAAAAATCCATACAATTATTTCAGATACTACAAAATGCACATACAAAATTTGCTGTAACAGTTCACAGTATTAATCATTTTTATAAATCATGGAAGTGATTTTGTTAGCCAAAAAATTGCTCCGCTAGAAAAAAGTCTTTACAAAAAATATTGAAGGTTTTCAACCAGTTATAACTTAAGATATCGAGCGTAAGTTTTTACTTTTCATTTAAACTGAAGATTACATTTTTTAGCATAATCAATATCAATTTGAGATTGTCAACTTCCACATCTATTTCCTCATAACTGGATAACTATTTCTAATCAAACGTTTTTAGCATCAATGTTTATCTTCAAATGGTGATTTAGATTTTACAAGTGCAGCATGTTTTTTCGCTTTCCTGTAAAATGCCTATTTTGATGGTTATCTAGTTCTGTACTGCCACCCTTCAAATGAACTATGAAATAAATTAGTAGCGATATCTATTTTGGAACTTAATGGTGATCATATGGTTCTGTCAAACTACATTTTGAAAAAAAAAAAAACAATTTATCGGTTTACAATAAAAAAGAATACTTAAAATGTTACACCATAAATTCAGAAATATCCCGTAAACTCGGGTTATGCGGCGCATGTGGAGGAAAGTGACGCACCTTTGATTTTGCATTTCTGAGTGCGATATTTGCTTATTTTAGGAGAAAAAATATAGAGGCTTGCAATTAAAAATTGTAAGCTTATATTGCAAAACTTAGAAGAAGCAACATAGCGTTTTAAATACAAAATTAAGGGGGTGCCGCTTTCCCCACATTTGCGCAGCATAGCCCCATAGTTTACGATACTTACATTCATTTGTCTGAATTTAAGAATTTAATTATACGTTTTCTTAAAATTTGATAATAAACTTTAATTACATCCAGATAAATTTCTGCTTAATTTAAATTTATCTGTGGATTTAAGCGCCACCTCTAAATTTAAGGTATAACATTTTAAATAATTATTTTTTACTCTGTTGTAACTTAAACAGTTGGAAAGGGTTTTTGTCTCTTCTATAGAATTAGTTTGAATGACATTAGGCTGTTTTAGCATTCCATAGCTCAACTTGAATTTCTAAACTCTAATAAGCTAATTGGCAATATACATAAATTGCCCTATAAAAAACCTTCCTTTCTACAAAAATATTTCTAAGATTTTGAAATCTGCCAAGATTCTGAAAATAATAAAGTTCTTGAATTATCGACAATATCAACATCTCCTTCAAGATTTGAAAGGGTTTTCACGTATAAATTATAACCATCAGATAACCTGAAGTCTGTGGACAGCTCAAAAGGGGAATTTGAGAAGATTGAAATTTCTTGAAAACAGAGTCGCATTGTTAGCAAAGTCGCTTTTGTGCTAGCGATCGGATTAATTTTCACTTGCATCATTGAAAGAGGTCCAGTAGCCCGAGGATCTCGCTGTGAATCGGAGAACTTATTATCGTAACGAGTTTCGCGCGATAGATAGCGTACCTTCGCATTCGTCTCTCATGAATCGCGATAACTTGCTTGCACAGTGGAATGATGAGGGTGCAGGCAGCGAATCGTGGTATTCATTTAGATTTTAGGTCTCAGTAAACTCTTCAGAGAGATATAAATTTACATGCTTAGCTTTACCATTTCACCTTATTATGCGCAAAAAGTTTATGTCCAGGCATCTGGTAGTTTTTTACCGTTTCAACTAGGTTGAGTGCGCGTTTTTTTTTGTTGCTAAAACGGTGTATTTAGTGGTCTTGATACAAATTCCAAATTTGCGTCGATTGACCCTTCTTTGGCATTTTAGAGCAGTGACTGAAAAATTAAATTCTGAAATTTGCATCTGTACTTCGGAGACTGTTAATTTTACGAAAAAAGTTCTGAATAATAACGAAGTACACCAGTAATTATAAAAAATTAATCCTATGGCTCCCATAGGTCCCGAGTTATGACCATGCAACTTTTGCCCGTTCGATTCAGAAGAATTTTTCAGTACTGAAAAATGCACTTTCGGCCGTACTGAAGCATTTTTGGGCTCTATTTCTTTAAAAGTACACATGTTTTATTTTTCGTTGAAAATAATAATTTTTTAGCAATCGTTTAAATATTACTCTTAACACTATCAATTTTGTGCACATTTTATTAAGCCTACCGCCAGAAGATCTGTTTTTGACAACGAATGAAGAAAAAACTATAAACTAATCATTTTTAAATTGTTTAAATTTTATTAATAACACGTAATAAAACAAATCATTATTATTTAAATACAAGAAATAACAAAAAATAGTTAACCTATTTTTTGCATTCAAAATAGAATTGATATAAATAGCTCAAATTAATTAAGAATGAGCGATTTTTTTAAACAATATTTGTCAAAATCTATTATATACTGTGCTTAACGTACCGAAAAAGAAGAAAGAAAAGCAGTATTTAAAAATCGTTATTTGTCTATTATTTCCTTTACTATCAACATTTAATAATAATTTGGTGGTCCTTGACGAATAGCTGACAAATTTTTGTCATTTTGAACATAAAATAATAAAATGCTTTAAAACTTATAGCTTCAATTGCGTTTTTTATAAACAATGAATAAACAATGTAAAATCGGTTAATTGATAATTCTTTCTTCACTCACTGTCGACAACAAATATTCTCTGGAGGCAAATTTCATAAAGAAAGTACATAACATGTGCAAAAAATTGATAGCGTAAGCCGTAAGGAGTATTATTTAAGCAATTTTTAAACATTTCGTTTCTTTTGAGGCAAAATATAAAAATGTGTATTTATAAAGAATTACAGATGCATATAATATGCCACCAAAATGTTTAAATACGGTCGCCAGTAGATTTGTCAATACAGACAGATTCTTCCAAACGAAAAGGGTGAAAGCTGCATGGTCATCACTCGTGACTTATGGGAACTAGAGGAATAATCTTTCTTTGGGTTTACAAAGAATTTCCTGGTCTACAACTTTTTCTGTGACGGCATTAGCATTGCTACATTCATAAACGAGCTATTTCGAAAAAACTGAACAAGATTAATCTAAATATTTGTTGTACATTTCGAAAAAGAGTCAGGGTGTTTAAAAGTATCAAAAATGACAAATTAACTCTAAAAAATGCAATTTTTTCCTCATCAACTATTCTATACTATACTATATTTTTTGCAGATTTCCAATAATATCCAGGGTACCAGGGTGTTTAAAAGTATAAAAAATTAAAAACCATATAAAATAGATATTCACAAAACCGACTAACTAGGGCTAGATCAGCTCGTCCAGTCTAGCGCTAGATTATCTTGGCTAGACTACTGTTTGACTATACAAAAACGCTTCACTTCGACTCAGCGTCATAATAGACCGTCTTTTCTTTAGAATTTATTCTGTACAATAAATTATTACAATTTTTAGAAAATAGGACATTTTCCAGAATAAAAATTAACCACTGAAGAGTGTCACCATTGTGTGACGAAACGTTTGGTTCAATAAAAAATTAATTGAATTATTTATTCTGACACTAAAGCCAAAATTAACATCCAATATTATAAAAGACTATACTTTGAAAACTCTGGGACGGCCCTGATAAGTTTACCCTATAAGTAGGGTAATCATCTGCAAAAACATTATAAGCCATGTGTGGCCCATGCCAGTTTGCTGGATCTGGACCATATTAGAAATAGGGAAAACTGGTCAGAACCTTACAAGGCCCACATGAAGATTTCTGTATGGGTAAATAGGCAGTTTTAGCAACAACAAAAAACGCGCTCTACCTAGTTAAAATGGTAAAAATGCCTTTTTTTCGTATGCGATGCCTGGATTATATAGCTTTAAAGCTGACCGCAGGTAGCTATCTATTACGCCCACACTCACTGAAGCTTATCTCTATCAGAAGTCAAAACATACATAGGAGATACTTTTCTCCCATCCTTTGCTTCATGGCATGGCTTTTATTTTAGCCAGAAAGGGAAGCCTAAAAATAAGGTCATGTTTCGTAAATGAAACATGACCTCATGTTGTCAAGGGACTCGACGCGTCGAAGAAAGGGCATTCATTTCATCTCTTTTGACGTGCGATGAGACGCAAACAGACCCGTATCTCTATTTGTACGACTACGACTTTGAATCTCGCTGTGCAGATAAGCGTAACGCGGAGGCTTTTTTGCGGCGACGAGATACCCAGATACTCCCGTGCGTGTACTTACACTTTACAGAGGCTGACTGAAATCCTGAAATGTATCTAGGCTTTTTTTCTTGGGGTTTTGTTTCTAGTTTGCCGTCTCGACGCGAAATCTCGAGCTGTGGACATTTCTTAAGAAAACCGAGTACCCGTTTGATAAGATTTTCCCCTTGGCGAAAAATACGATGCTGGGAGTGTAATATCTGGAGGCGAATGCAAAATACACTTTGCTGGTAAGGGTTTATGTATTTTAGAGATATACAAACGTTAGGAAAAAGAAGGCTAAGAAAAGATAAAAAATTTTCTTCGTTATTCCGGATTCAAATCTGGGGTTTCAACTCAATCTCTGCAACTCGTAGCAACTGTGGCTATCGCATTTTAATTGAAATGTTATAATTATAGAGCTGTATAATCACCACCACTCCATAGACACAGCTTTCTGTTTAATGAGTTACTTAATTCCTAACTTTGGAAGAATCACAAATATGAATCTGAAGACATTGAAATTAGGTTGTTCTTGTTGGTGCCTTCAGTTAACAATTTTTGTAATTAAAAATTCCTAAATAATGCTTATGTGGGTTTCAATGAGAACGAATTGCATCAAGTAAACTGAAAGCGTTTCATTGCTAATAAAATCAATTAAGCGATAGCATAGTTGTATCAAGTGAGCTTGATTGAATCAATTTTCTAGAGCCTAGCGCATTTCATCGAGTTAATGTCATTTTTATCTTCAGAGTAAAATATTAAAGAGAAGAACTTCCAGTTGGCAATTTACGGAAATGTTGATTATCTTATGAAAATTATTACACTTAATTTTTTCAACCTTAAGCTATACTATTGAATCAATAAACCTCATTTAAAAGCATATATATTTCATTTATGTGAATGTATATACTATATACTATGATGTCTACGATGCTGTACATTCAGTATTATATACATTCAAATCGATACAATATTTGCTTTTGAACGAGGTTTATTAATTCAATAGTATATTTGATTGACAATGTAACATTTTTTCTCAGTTTGCTCTTAATAATATATATTCGAGGAGAATACTGTTTCTTTTATAAGAACAAAATTGAAAACATAAAAATTGTTATCGTTTGTAAATTTTCTTTATCATGATGTTAAAATCGCAACGTTTTAGTTCTGGATTTGAACCCTCTTCAGGCGGTGTTGTTGGTGCTGGTGTATTGTTGTGAGTTTACGGCCATCGTTAAAAGTAGAGGAATAATAATTTAATAACTAATAACTAATAAGTAATAACTAATAACTTCCCATAGCCTTTAACGATGGCTGTAAACTCACAACAACACACCTATTATAGAGGCCGCTAAGGAATTTTGATTATTTCATTGATACGGTCGCCTAATCACTTCCTCTGTTAATAAATATTTTCTAAAGAATTTCTTTAATATATTCAAATTAGATATAACACCTTTTCAGCAATCGAGACCTGAATCATTGCATGACTAATAAGACAAACTAAAGACTAAAAAAAGTAGTATGTGTAAAACGATTCTTGATCTCTCACTGTATCTCGTTATTCAGTCTGTCATGTCAGCCTGTTAGAGAGTTGGAAATAAATTTATGTAGAACTAGTGTGTGACTAATGTTTATAGACTTGCGAATATGTCAAGCCAGTTTCTGTAGAATTTCTACAGACTTTCTGGTTTAATAAATTAGTGCCCCGAAATTGAAAAACATTGAAAATATATATTAAATTCCCTTTAAATACCATTTTCTAGATAAGACGCAATTATAGTTTTTTTCACAAAAAAACCACCTTCTTATTTTTTGGTAATTTCTACTTCTATAAGGAAGACATCCTGTGAGTTTTATGCGGGCCGAACTAAACCATTTTTGGCACAAGAATGTTTTTGTCGAAACATATAATTTTCGCATTTTTCTTACAAACAACGACCGATTTGACAAAATGCTAAGAACATGTTTTTTTACATAATGGATAACATAAAGAAAGTGGGGTTTTCCATTGAATTCGACTTTATCTTTCCCATTAAATTTTGAAAATATGCAAAGTGGATTTTATGAAAAAACTGATTTTTTTAATCGTGCTTATTATATAAAGAAGATATTCTGTAAGTTTTTAACAGGTCAAATGATTTTTTTTGGACACAAGAATTTTTGTTGAAAAATTGAATTTTTTAATTTTTCTCACGAATGATGCAAGATATCATAAAAGAGTAAGAGGTATTTATTGTAGAACTTTTAAAATGAGCACCATTTTTTTAGCATTTTGTTGAGTGTGTTGTTTGTAAGAAAAATGCGAAAATTCAATTTTTCGAACAAAAAGTTATCGTGGCGACAAAAATCGTTTGACCAGCATGAAAATTAAAGGAAAGAAAATTTGAATATCTCAGTTATGTCAAAAGTTACAGAGATTTGAAGAAAAAATTAGCGTTTTTTTGAAAAACTAACTTCAAAATTCAAATACTCATAACTTCGCATTTTTTTTTCTCAAATCGGAAAAATAGATGTCGGCCAATTTGCTCTAAAATTAGTGATATGCTTTTGAGAGAGAGTTAGCAAGAAAACAAGACCGATATTTTGTCTTGCCTTTCAAGAAATTATATTAATCTTGACTTGACAATGTTAATGAAAAGTCAAGATAATCTTGAAAAATAAGGATTGTTTTTAAAGTTGATATCATTTGTAAATTTAAACATATAATTTTAGACTGTGTCTACTTGTCTCGAAAAATTGATGGAGTTGGAAAACGGGGTGGATCAATCGTCCAGAAAATACGGGGATAACTATAGCCAAACCCATGATAATTATTTGATTACTCATCCCGAATTTCGGGATAACGAGACCGGAAGAGACATTTCGATAATTTTAGTATTCTTAAAAATTATGTTCATTAATAGTTAGTTTTTAGATTCTGCTATTTTTCATCTAAAAAAATGATTATTTTCGGACAAGAGGTCTTCTTTTTTAATTTTGCTGACTTGCTCGCTCGATCAAGACTTTCCTTGACAAGATAAGTCGAGCCACGAAAAAACAATTTAATTTAAAATTTCACAAATTCAAGGGCTTCAAAATGTCAAGGGTTGATAAGCGAGTATTGAGAAATCCGTATTATCTGATTTGAAATGGATTTGGCCGAAAGAAATTTGTTTTACAATTACATAATAATGAGAATGCCTAATCTAATTGGAAAAATCGCCTTTAGTCCACTATTTGAATAAAATTTTATTTTAGTCTTAAGATTCGAGATTCCTATATTTAATTAATACAGAAAAAAAACTTACATTGAACGACATACGCCCCCAGTTCAGCAGCGAGGTCGAAAGACACCGGGAGCCTTCCTTGCAGAATGTCCTGTTTGACTTGCAGGAAGAATTGGTACCTAAAAAAGAAAAAAAGGGTATTATTGAGGAGGGCCATGAGCTTCTTCACGCCAGACTTTTTATCTCGAAAGTTGCTGTGGGAATTGAGCGTGGCAAGGGAGATATGTATAAAGGACTAAAAAGCCGAAAGGTCAGGTTGTGGTTACGGATAAACCGCAAACTTTGGTTTTACAGTCAGGCCGCCTGTGGTTTCTCTCCTTCACCATGTAAAGCCATCGTTAAGTACTCTCGCCAGTAATATCCAGTATCCACGTGATTCACATTTCCCTTTACGAAAGCGTCGACAATTCGATCCACCAGAAATTGCCCATGATTGAGCGATTCAACCATATCCGACGTCAATCATATACTTTTCACTGATTTATGTTTATCTATCTTTTCTCCTACATAATTTCGCTGAAATGGCATCGATAAAAAATTTAAATACTGGCTTTCTAATTAAGGTAAGTCACATTAAGTTTTGTTTATAAATGATGAATTAGACAACTAAGAGTGGTTCTCATTCTGTATTTTAAACATATCGATTGATCAATCTCGAGAATCTTCTACATATAATATCAGTTTAGGGGGTTGCCTCACACTGGCCATGTTACTAAATCGGTACCGTCGAAACGTAAACAGTCCGGGCTGCCTGAACCGTTTCCAACTGGAATGCGTAATATTGCGCAATATACTCGACTGAGTACTCGCGCACTGCGGCCCTTCCGAGGCGAGAGTCGCAATCATCTCTCGACCTGCGCGCTAAGAGACTGTGTGGGTCAGCAGTTTCATGAATTACAAAACCGAACTGGCTTCTATGGGACATCGAGTGTATTTGGATTCCTGTTATTACAAAAAAAATTAAAATATTTTTTATGTTTTATTTCAACGTGTCTTATGAGAATCTAACAATATACAAATATTCAAGTTTGTTACATAACAAAATCAAATACTTTCAATTATTTTAGTAATGTATACTATATTCAGGATATCTTCACTTAATTTGAGTTAATTACATTATATTCAAGAAAATTTCACTCAAAACTAATTCCACGAAATTCAATAAACCTTGACTGAATTGTATTGAATTCAAAGTAAATTCGACTAAATTTAAATGAACTTCACTAAATTTCACTTAATTCAAGCAACTTCCACTAAATATATACGAATTCTATTGACTCACTTCACACGATTTTTTGAAATTTTCTATGATTTATTATTAGAATTGCACTGAATGCATTATGATCTTCATCACTTAATTCAAATAAATTCTACTGAATTCGTATTCATTCTAATTAAATTCTAATAAATACTAAATTCAACTCAACTGAATTCAAGTTTAATTTAACAGACTGAGATATAATTTTAATTACTTTTATTACTTAATTTCACCTACTATAATTTTAAAGTAAATTGCTACAACCTCTGACTTCCAGGAGAAGTGAATAACTGCATGCAAAATCATTATAATGATTTTCTTCAAATTTTACTGAATTTAAAATGATTTCAAATCTATTCCGAAGTATTTAGCTAAATTCTGCTTAGTTCGACGAAACCGAAGACGAAATTATACTGAATTTAAGATAAGATGAAGTAAACTCGAAATGTACAATATTAATTTCACAGAATACAATTAGATTCAAAGTAGCCACAACGAACTGTACATTCATAAATATTCTAGTGAACTGGACAGAATTCTAGAAAATTCGATGAAATTCCGCTAATTTTAAGTGATTCCCACTTCACAGTAAATAATAATACCTAAAATTAATTGGTTTTAAAGTCAGTCAAATTTATCTAGATTTATATACAAATTGGATTAATTTTAAGTCCTCATTACCTGAATGTCAGAAATTAGTTTGAAATTCAGACAAATTTTACTCAAAATTAGATATAATTTTTTAAACCACTCTCTAATTCTAAGTTAGTGAAATTTCACTAATTATTTACTAGTAAAATGTCAATTATTCAATTAGAGCGTATTTGGTCACCACCCAGTGGGCAAGATTTTAAAAACGTAATTAGAACGTCCTAAAAGCAATCTTTGATCGTTGTTTTTAAATACTGGAAATGGGGTCGAATGGGATTGAGGGATGGATGACACCGAGCTGGGGTATGGTCAACACTGACAAAAGTATTTTTTAACTTCTGATCTTGACAATGACATTTGCAAGTATTATTTCAATTTTAAATTTAATGCATTTTTCGGTTATTAGGATGGACGTATTCATAATTAGCGCATGGCAATACATTCATAAATGATGTTTTAAACAAATCATTCAATGTAAAGTCTTAACTTTGTTATAAAAATATTACTTTAAACGTTTTTCTCAATTCCCAGAAAGTACTAATGACTTATGAGTCAGTTTGACGTACAAGACTCATTTTTAACGGCTTTTAATTCATTCTAAAAAATATCATGCAAATCAGTCCATAATTGACCAATATATCCAATGCAAGTCCAAAAAAGTTGTTTCCAATACAATATTTTCGTGGTTGTACTTGGCGAAGATTGAGAAGCATAAATCTGTACATGC
Organism: Andricus quercustozae; assembly: GCA_932072015.1. Lineage (NCBI taxonomy): Eukaryota > Metazoa > Arthropoda > Insecta > Hymenoptera > Cynipidae > Andricus > Andricus quercustozae. Next base: position 10,653 of record CAKNWU010278628.1, read on the forward strand.
ATATATCACTCGCACTATCATTAACTACACTGACAAAAAATTCATGCCAATATGTCAATCCTCTCCAAAGTTATGGTGGAACAAACAGGACAAACCAATTCTTTTTAACATATGTCTTCTTTTTGCTGCACGTAGTCGACTAAAAAAATTAAAAACTTTACCAGTAACGCGTTACTTCCGAACATTGAAACGAAAAACAAGGCGTGTAATATGTACGCCACACTAATTTCAACCGGTTCCGAGTGTTAAATGACACCCCATGGGTTTTGTTTTTGTTTCAGCGTTATTTAAACACCGAAATCAGTGTTAAAGTAACACTTCCTTTTTCTTGTGTCACATTTGGCCGATATATCTGTATCTCTAATTATAAATTCTTTTCATGCAGCAAACGCTCGCTGATGGTTCCCAAGTGTGGCTCGATATAAAAAAATTGGGTGTATAAAAAGTGATCTGCGATGCAACATGCGGTGGTTCCGGACGTAGTCACAGAAGGCTGCCAAACCTCCTTTTTTGTCAAGCCGCACCCATTCGCGTTAAAATGAATAACCACAAATCAACTAGCCGACAATTGGTGTAGTACCGCTAATGCCCTAATGCCTAGCAATGCAGCCGCAATGGCCAGCACTATGTAATGTAACAGAATTTCTAAACGCAGACAGTACGAGTGGACTGGACTGCAAACTACAATACATAAACTTCTCCTTCACCCAGGAATAAAGAGCAATACTTATTCGAGTTTTGCTCTTGCAGCACTGCAAACTAAACCTTCAAAGCTGTTCCACTGTTCAAAAATGTCCTGACTTTTCCCTGATTTTTCCCTCACCAATTTTTCATTAATCCCTAAACAACAATATTCGATGACCAGAAGTTTAATCTTGTAACATATTTAACAAAGAATCTTTTATAAATATAAAAAGTTTAAACTTTTTTATAATTTATTTTAACCAAAAAAGATGACTTTCCTACCATAAAAGATGTATTTTCAACAAAACAGTTGACTTTCGGCTAAAATAATTAAATTATAAACAAAATAGTTGAATTTTTAACGAAATAGTCGAATTTTGAAAAAAAAACTTCAACCAAAAACAATTGAATTTTCAACAAAAAAAGCTAAATTTTTAATCCAAAAAGGCCAATTTTCAATGAATATTCAACAAAATAATTTGTGACCAAATATTTGAATTTTCAACCTACAAAGATTAATTTTTAACCAAACAGTCAAATTCATAAACAAAATAGGCGAACTTCTAAGCTGGAATATCCAAGGTTTTACAAAACGGTTGACTTTTCAACTC
>CAKNWU010278634.1:0-11859 GCA_932072015.1 Andricus quercustozae
ACTTTTTTCAAATCAAAAAATCAGATCTGGAAGTGGTGTACGTAAGTTCTTTGCAATAACTTTTCCATCGTTTGGCATTTATAATTCCAATCGATTTTTTTAAATAACAAGTTACAATCCTTCACTGTAATTTTTATCTGGTTTTTCGAAAAGATATACAATTTACGAAAATTGTAACTGAGTTTTCAGAAAATCAGAAATCTTAAAAGGAAGTTATGTCCTTTACTTCGGTCGTATGACCAATTAAAAGTCATGGTGTAAAAGTCATCGTGATGAGACGGCCCATAATAAAACTTGGGAAGTCGATGATCTCTGTCCTATTTAGAAAGTTGAAATTTTCTTTTCTGTCGGTCCTATATCAATAAAATTTAATAATAACGAGAGGAGAGGGTAATCCTGGGAGTCTCTGCTCAATGGAAAAAGAGATTTTAGTATTAACTTGAACGCGAATAGAGAGAAGTCTCTCTGAAAAAATTTGTATCAAGTATTAAGGCATTGAAGAATATACCATGAAAAGTAATTCCAAAAATGCAGTCTTAATAATTTCAAAACTGTTATTTTCCCTGATAAAAAAAAATATATTTGCAAAAAATAAAACATACCGCGGTTTGATAAGAAACACATGGTTGTATTCAAGAAAATTAAAACTTTAGTTTTAAAATCCAAATCCAAAAATACCACGTTTCGACCCTCATGTGGGTCTTCTTCAGGCTCACACCGGGTTTAATGTATAAGGTTAGTCAAAAGACAATGCCTTATAATAGTAATAATAATAATAGTGATATAATATCAGTGGTGTCAAAACGCAGATATCTCTGGCATGCGCAGTAGTCATTCCTGTGAATTTTCAGAGTATGTAACGCCATGTAACAATCTAAAAATACACAGGAATCACTATTGCGCATGCCAGATATATCCGCGTTCGGACACCACTGTATAATATTTTTACTGAAAAATCGATGTGTGTTATAATGGTTTCGACCATGAAACAAGTATAGAAAAATTATTGTATTTATTTGTAAAAATTGATTCTGGAATTTTTCTTTTATATGTGATATCTACTCTAGAATCTTTATATTAACAAAGACAAACTAAAAAAGTTTACTAAAATTCCAAGAGTGTTTAGGCAAACCCATATTTAAACTGTGAATTCTGCAATCTCTTTCGTGTTCGGCTATTTTAGATTTTAACCTCCGAGCAGTTTCACCAATATATATTGGATAGGTTAGTCATTCTGCTGTAACGGAGTTACTAATTGATCTTGTTCTTTTTTCCTGAACTTAAAATCATTTAATTTAATATATCTACGAATAACTCCTTTTATTAGTCCAATTTTTTGTTATTAAATTGGTGGTGGTAAATGCAACTGCAAAATTATATGAGTAGTGATAATATGAGGAAACAATAGACACGAAACAGGGTTTAGTCCGGAATCAAAAAGTGTGCAGCGGAATATTAACTTTATTTTCGAAGGAAAATTTCCAGATGTCTAATCTAATATTTTAAAATTGTTAAAAATCAACATGAACGTTTATTTAAACTAAGATTCATTAGTTTACTTATAAATGATCTAAATTCGTACTTATTAATGGCAGGCTTCACAGTCTTTACCCTATTCTCATCTTTTCCCTCTTTTTCACGTTTTTCCACTTGAATGCGAACTGATTTAATAGAACCAATAAGAAAATCCAACCATTTTTGTTTAAAAGATAATTATTTTAGGTAAAAAAGTCTACGATTACTATTATATTTTTTATTGCGAATTTATTTTTTTATTTCAAAATTTTAATTATTTGGTTGAAAATTCAACAATTTTGTTAAAAACACATCCTTTTGAATGAAGATTTGTCTGTTTGGGTTGAAAACTGAACTATTTGTTTAAAAATTTAACTATTTTGTTAAAAATTCTGCTTATTGAATTGAATTGTTTTTTATTTAAAATAAAAATCGCGTTTCAAATTGTCGGGATTATAGTGAAAATACCGTCCATATACCGTATAAATGTGGTTTAAAGCTTACTTAAGTTAGGGCTCTATTTTCTATGTCCTCTAAAACAAGATTAGAAGCAGTTGGAGGTAACATTTATCTCATTGGACAGCCTGAAGTCTTTTTGTAAAATTTTTAATTGAATAAGAATGCAATATTATTGAATGATGTTACATGTATATTCCTGCTTTTTTCTTCAAAATTCCAACTGACCTTAACAACAGAATCTGTTGTTCGAGATACAGGTTTGGAAACTTTTGATAAGCATTTCGCTAAAGTATATGTTGGTGATCCAATGGTTAACACTATTAATCTCCATCTTAAATCTGGTTTGTGAACTATAAGGTCCGTGATTTTCTTACAAAAATGCTGAATGCTTATTAATATACATTTTATTTGTTCACATTAATATAATAGCATTGCATTTATGTTACCTAGTTGAAATTAAACTGGTGCTGACTTCTATATGTATGATGTTATTTTTCAAAATGTTATCAAAAGTTTTTTGATAATCATGTCTATTATAGCACCTACCGATAAAGCTAGTGATAAAAATAATCCTTTATCTGGTCTACCAAAAATTAATTCTTTCTAATTATTATTATTATTAATTGATTTATTCGATTCAAATTTTCCAGAAGTGATCTTCATTTATCAGAATTTTAGGAAGCATATTTCAATATTTCAGCATTTTCTACAAGTGTAAGCTGATTGAAATTAGCAGTATACTAATTCAGATTTAGTAAATAAGAAGATTAAGATTATTTATTTTGCCAGGTTGGAAGTCGATACTGTCGTTAAACTATTTATTCTGAATTACAAGGGAACATACACTACTTGATGTCTTCTTTGTGGCATCACGTTTGACTAATATCAAGGAAAATAGATATAAACCAATACTTAGGAACGTCCTTCTAAGTTGCATTATCCTTAGTAAAAGAAAGCGATAAGTACATTTTGTAAAGACACACTTCTGTTTTACTTCGGAGGATGTAATGCAGCACAGGCGAAACCCAAGCGTGAGTGCATGTATGACACTATAGTAAGAATGTCTCTTTCACACTCATGGATATGACTGGTATGAGTTTGGCTTTACTGTATCTATGAATGTGTATAAAATATACATGCATACTTAAAAAAATAGATGCAGAAATGTGGAGTCTGAAATGGTGGTCATCTGTGTAAATTGCAGTGACAAACGTGACCGGACAAGGGTATGAGGAAGGGAAATGTGTGGAGGTTCATGTTGGCGCACAGTTGGAAAAGGGTGGTCCCGTAACGGTAAATCCGCTTCTATCCGCCTCTGCTTGTCCAGGCAGCTAGCCAACGGGTATTAAAAGCGGAAACAGTAAGCGGAAACGGACACGGAAGTAGAGAACCAGGGCGGAAGTAGCCCGTTTGCCGGCGCAATAGCAAACCGACGTGCGGCACTTTCGTTCTGGCCACCTTATCGAAATGATCCTCTTCAAAATTCAGATCACCTCAATTGATCATCCCAATCCGCGTCTTCAAGGAAAAGGGGGTTTATAATTAAAACATGGAAACCAGACGATGAGCAGGATCCAAATATAGATCAAGATTGATTTTTAGTTTATTTAGTTTACTATAAAAATAATTTGTGTCAAATTATTAGTATAAGAAATATCGACGTTGCCAAATGATAAGGTTCCATTACGGAGAGACCAAGTGAAAATGTGCTAACTCGTGGAGGCAAAATGAAAAAGTGCTAACTCGCATGGCGAATTCTCGAAACTTCAAAAGCCTAAATAAGTTGTATACGTAACATCAGCGCCCTCAACTCTGTGGCACCTTTCCATTTAGTCTCCACAAGTTAGCACCTTTTCATTTGGTTTCTCCGAGATGTTACCTTGTCATTTGAACACGTTGATATTAAATCGGATCACTTAAGGTCATAAATTAGGTGCAAGCCTCTACATTACTGACATTATATTGTCAGCAAAATAATTCAATTATTCCGAATTTTTTATACTAATTTCATAACAACTATTCACCTTTGTCTCTGCGGATTAAGGTGCAGAGAATTTAGTTTATTTAATATCTATCAAAGGCGCGTTTCAGAGTATTACGCAGTATTACGTCACGCGATTTGAAAACCTTTTTACACGCCTCCCCTTTTTCGTCACAGATCATCACACAATGCTTGATCCCACACGGGTGATGTCACAAATACGAACCCCACGCCCTTCCTTTATTTTAAGATAAAATGTTGTGTTTGATTCCATTTCATAGACGCTTAAAATATGATATGAAACGTACAAAAATAATAATTAGATACTTCACTTGTAAAATAAAATAAACCATTTTCATTTTTTCAAGCATTTCAAAATTTCCCCCCTAGGAGTGTGACATCGTATTTGAACCTCACCCAAAAGCTCGCAATTCATCAATATTATGTCATTTCTCAGTCAGACACCTTTTTTTTTAATATTGCTTGATGCATGAGCATAACATAATATTCAAACTTCGGCGGATGTTACTAGTAAGACTACTTTGTTTTGTTTGTTTTTTTGACTGAACACGAAAGGGTTTATATTATTTTATAATATTTCGAAACAAAATCTTAAAGCTTAGGTCATAATCAACCAATTTAAACCATATCTCAAACATAAATTTCGTGTGATATTAAATGGTGAAATATTAATTTTTTCACGCTTTATATTATTTGTAAAAAATCCTGAGAAAATTGAAAGTAAGTTCGCAATAAATTGAAATACTAAATTTCTGAATTTTTGAAAAATAATTCTGATTTCATGATTATAACCTAATCTTTAAACTAAACTTTTTATAATATTACAAGATTATAGAAATTTAGAAATCCCTTCAAAAAATTATTTTTTCGTAGAATTAATAATAAACTATATTGGGTAAATTTTTCCGTCTTTTAATACTTGATCTTAGGTCATATGTATAATCTAAATCTCTTAGATCAGTATCCAAAATGGTACACTGCTAAATCCTTTTAAAAAAATTATGTAAATTTTCGTTACCAAAAAATTCTTCTTTCCCTAAAACTTTTTATCTCACTTTTGTGTACGTAGACAACTATGCAGTAATAAGGTTTTAGAAATGAAAGGTGTTATTGGCGGGCTTTACTTCTTTTTGCAAAAATTGTGCCTACATTTTTTTATAAATTTTTAAAATAACAATCTGGTACCTTTTTCGAAAATCAGTCTTCTATTTTGATGCAGTTTGAAAAGATGAATAAAAAAAAACCAAAGGAAAACAAATTTTCTGAAAATGTAAATTTTTTTGTCCGACCCCCCTTGAAAACGCGCCATTGCATGCACGTGAAGCAGGCGTAATGTGGCCGCTTTCAGCCCAGTGACGTTTGCACATGCGCACTCCGCCGCCGGGCCAACATGTAACTTTTCGCCCGCTACATGAAAATTTACGCCCGCTATACATACATTGCACCCAGCAAATGAGAATATGGAGTAAATGATCTTTATCTTTGAAAAAATTGTATCGCTAGACCCGACAGTCTCCCTTCTGCAAAGTACGCTATTTCTTCCTTTCATCTATAATCTAAAATTGTCAAGTAGACCAAACATTCTATATCTGCTTCACATGCTTGATTTTAGGAGGGTAGGAGAAAAAGTATGGTGTGTATCAAGGGCGTACAGCAATTTTGCCTATTGTGACTGCCGCCCTCGCTTCGCTCGGGCGGCCAGTTAATGCTCGTCAAAGTATCCATCCTTACGCCCTCTATACACAATATACTATTATATTCAAAGTAAAAGAACGCATTATATACAATCATCATAAATATGTTTATTTTAATATAACTGCGTATGATGCATGAATTTTGCTGGAATACGATTCAACTGCTGACTCCATTTCAACCCAATCTGTAAAATGTTGATTTTTTAACATGAAGGTATTTAAAGAAAGAAACCTAAATTTTCTACCAGTTAACAAAAAGAAAAAAGAACCCTTAATTTAAAAAAGTGATATTTATTTTTAAACTCCATTTTTGAAATCTTCAGTTTTGAAGCTTTTCAAGACTCTTTTCAAGGTCTCAAAAATTTAACTGTTGTACAATAGCGCTTTCAAAACTATAATTAGAAATTGAAATTAAAGAAATTTCAAAGATGCTCAACATGATTAATAAGTATCATATCATGTACTATCAAGTGACATTCAAAGATATTGGATAGATTTGTTTGCTAAAAAATGTGATTTCTGTCCAAAAAATTCACTGACATTTTCACCGTTCAAAATTGAAGAATTGCAAATATTATGGGCCTTCAAAGTCGATATATTCTAAAAACGTTGAAATTTCGGGAATTCAAAGGAAACAACTTAATGTTGAAGACTTTTATTAAAATATCAGAGTGACGTATATGTGCTAGTTTTTTGATTTTGATTTTGATATACCAAGATGATTATGAAATGAAACTCTAAACAGGAGAATTAAATCATCCTAGGTATAATAATAATAATAATTACAATCTTTCAATCTCTGACAGAATATCAGCAACTTCCTACCTTACAATACTCAATTTTGGTGTTCCAAACATTGAACTTTTATAAGAATACTTCACTGTCTTATTGTATTTCCACCGTATTGCTTCTATATCAGCTTCAAGTATTATATTGTTTTTTGTATAGCACATTGAAACGTGAAACTAGTGTGCATGCATACTTCCTTATTTCGTGCGGAATATACGCAAATGGTTCATACGTACAGCATGTTACACAAATCGATGTGAAAACGTCGCTCAGTAGTTCCTACCAGTTACGGTCAGCCGTGCCGTTCCACCCATTCAAAACGTTTCATTCATTGCTCGAGTATCATTTACTCTTCAGTTCAACACATAAGCATCCAATTCCATAGAAGCGGGTAAATAGCAGTTATTTTTCATTTCTTACGTTCGAAATTTTTTAACAAGTTATTATTGTTTTCAATAAAACTATTTCTGTTGATTTCAAATATTGTAATTAGAGCGAGAGATTTATATCATTGTGTCCGGATGACAAGGTTCTATTTTAGAATATGTATGTTAAAAGGTTCTACCTCAAGGAGTGCAAATTGAAAGCTCCTATCTCGGGTGGCAAACACCTAAGGCTTCAGAATCCCATATACACTGGAGTTTCGATTGACGCACGGTTTCGGACATTTCTTGCCTTAGCTTTGACACTCAATTGAATTCATACGAACGGAAACAGTCAGGGCCATGTGAGCCGTTTCCTAATATGGCAATATGAGTAATATAGCGTGAGTACCCGCGCACTGCTCCTTCATCCCACGCCCCTGGTGTTTCACGCTTGATTAAAAGCCCTCTCTCGCCCCCTGGGGGCTACACTCTTAACCCGAAACCGCCGTGGCAGCAATTCTCGGAAGGCGTAAATCGAGCCTGTTTCAATAGAAACTCCAGTGTAAATTGATTTGTGAACATCAGCACCCTTAACTTTATAAAACCTTTTTATTTTAACGTCCCGAGTTGGAATGTTTCAACTTGCATGTTCCGAGGTTTTACTGACTTTTTTCAGAAGTCCTTATAGTCACTTTTTTAAGGAAAAGGCCACTTTAGTAAATTTAATCTATTTCACTTTAGAATTTATCTAACAAAAAATAAAAAAATTTTAATTATATCTATGTATGAAATCTATAGCAATCTGTGGTATGAAAATGCAATATGATACCAGACTTCACATCCTTTCCTCTTTTCAATTCAAACGTCTAATGTCATATTTTTGAACCAGAATTCATCTTTTTGGGGTAAAACTTATATTGCGTGGTTTGAAATACAATTATTTTATTGAAAATTCAAATATTTTTTTGAAAATTTATATTTTCAGACCTATAATTCAACTTTTTTATTGAATATTCACCCTCCTGGATACGAAATTAATCTTTTGTAGTAAAAACTGCATCTTACTTGGTTGAAAATTCCATTTTTTCTTTGAAAATTCGTGTCTTTTGTTTGACAGTGGACTCACCTAGTTCTAAATGTCACTGTTTGTTTGGTAATTAAGTTTTTTAAATTTAAAATTTAACTATTTGGTCATCAATTAATCTTTCTTGTTGAAAATTAACTTTCTCTTGAAAAAAATTAATCTTTTTTGGTTAAAAATGCAACTGTTTGATCGAAAATTAACAATCTATTTTTATTGATGGTTCAAATATTTTGCTAAATAATAGTTTTTTTTTTTAGTTTGAAATTTTAAAATTATTTTAGTTGAACATCCATCACTTTGTTTAAAAATTTAATTTTTTTTTTGAATTTTTTCTTTTTTTTCTTTTAAAGAATAGAAATTAGTTTATTGAAAATGTATCTACAAAAAATTTTTAATAGAATTGCAGGAATTTGTACAAATCAATCCTGGGTAAGTAAAAGCGATAAAGCAAAATGCTCAAGAAAATGGTCTCTTTGTTTCCATCAGGGAATTGGATAGCCTTTTAGTCTCGTGAATTTTAGATCATGAAATGTGTTTCTTCGAAACAAAACGTCTTACTCCTGCTAAAGAAATTACGAACCCAAAGTCCCCTCGGGTCTAGTCTTTAGAGTCAGTTTTAGGAGTTGGGTTCTGTTTAACACGCTCCGATTTGAATATTTTATTAAGAATGATATTCAGGCAAATACTTCTCGGACGTTCTTGAAAATTGTATAACAATGCTCTGCCTCAGGTTATAAAGAAATAAAAAATATTCTACTGATGTAGAGACAAATTTAGAGTTACAGATTACCTTACGATATAAGGTCCTCTGGGAAAAGGGAACATTGCTAAAAAAAATTTACAAATGTCTGGTTATATTTTTAGACGTGGGCGAGGTTCACTGACGTCTTTATGACTAGTCCAGTATCTTAGTCAGTTCTTTTCTTAACATATCTGTTCTTTGATCCCTTATTCGTCTTATTTGTCCTAACTTTAACTTCCTCTTTTAATAATAAAATAGCCGCTTTAAATCAAATATCAGCCCTTTTAGGGCAACTCAGAACGTCACACCCAGAGTGTCAATAGGGGTTACAAATTTACCAAATTAACAAGCTTGGGTAAGTTAAAACTTACTCACGTCAAAATAATAATTGATAATCTACTCCTTAGAAACATTTTTGAAATGATTTTAAAAGATTGAATAAATAAAATATGATAGAATAGAAAGTATTTCCAAAATTAAACATTTTTTTAAATCTTTAAATAACATTCATAAAACTTCACTAGTTAATTTAATTTTTCCAGAAATAAAAAATATTTGTTTGCACAGTTTTTTATATTGAGCATGAAAATTAAAGAAAAAATGTATGAGAGAAATTTAATTTCAGTTTCCAGGGGACCAATACTCATCAGTCTGCAGGGGTGATTTCAAGGAAAGAATTTAAGAAATAATTTCAGAACAACAAAATTGAACGTCATTTTTATAAAATGTAATCCTACTCAAAAAACAAAATTTTCTTGACCAATGTAAAAAAATTTAAACTTAAATTGGAATTTAAATGTTAGAAATTAGAAAAAAAAAACAATATTTCTGGTTACGTCGAGAGAATGGAGTGCTCTGAAAGAATTTCAATCGATACAGAGGATGTGCATTTATCGATCGGCTGGATGATAACTTAAGGTGCGCCATTCCTGAGACAGCGGAATCACTAGACTTAGTCAAAGTTAAAAAATTTCAACGGGAGCAATAAACGATTTGAAAAATGAACCGTAGTATGATCATGATTGTATAGAGGCAAAGAAAAACGCGACAGAAGCGCTAAAGGAATGTAGAAAATTGGGTTTTCCACCTGCTGTCACAGTTGTGTACTAATTTTTAAAGAGAGCGTACATATTGTTAAGTAAGAGTAAACAGTACCAATATAGCATTGAATCTATAAATAAACTAGCTAATACAAAAGAGTGAAGACGCTAAGGAATTTTGGAGATGCATGCAAACTTTTAGAATGAAAAATAAGTATCAGGTAAATGCAATTAGTATAAGCGAGTGGAAGAAATTCTATTCCAATGTATATGTGCTGGTTGGTATGCCTATTAATTGGGAATGCCTTTATGTACACTATACAATTCTTGTCAGCGATATTCAATATTCCGAAATTCGTAAAAGTGTTAAAAGATGTAAAAGCAATAAAGCTCCAGGAGAAAACCAAATTTGCAATTAATTTTATAAATTACTGCCAGAAAAGTTGATGACATATATTCAATCTTTGTTTAAAAAAATGTATTATTGATGTGCAGCGAATCCCAAAAAGTTGGTGCAGAGCTGAAGTTGTACTTATAATTAAAAAAGCTAAGAAATCAGTCCCATTTAATTAACAGATTTTACTTGAGCGACTAACAACATGGGTTAATGATTGTAATGTTTTGCAGAAATCTGAAGCTACATTTAGGGTGGGAATGGGTTGCATGAATAATGCTTTTGTTCTCAACTCCGTCATACAACTCTACCTCAGATTGAGGACGAGAAACGTGGATTTGTGGATTTTGAAAGAGCTTTTGATTCGGTCAATTATCAGACATTCATGTATAAACTGAATGGCGTAGGCGTTTGCTAAAAAATTAACCGAATATTAATTGTAGTTTATATGCTAATAGCAAGCACAGGCTGTGGATTAATGGCACTAATTCTAACGAGTTCGATATTTCCGAGGGTGTTCTTCAGGGCAAGATTCTAAGCTCACCTTTGTTTTGCCTTTTTATAGCAGATATGGAGGACTTTTTCAGGAACAATAATATGAAAGGACTAGATGTGAATGGAATAATTGATGTTTTGTTATTACTCTATGCAGATGACCTAGTTAAACTCTGTGAGTTTGAACAAGAGGTATGTAGGAAACTACTCTGTCTGGGAAAATATTGCAAACTTAATGACCTTTTAGTAAATATACGAAAGACAAAGATTGTTGAATTTAAGCAAGGTAGTAGATGCAAAATAATCAAAAAGCAGTTCTATTATCCTCATGAATAGCTTCAGCTTGCTAAAGATTATTTATACTTGGGTCTCCCTTTCTCGTCCACGGCTCTCTTCAGGAAAGCGACTGATCTAATGATCAGTCAATCCTTTAATACTATTGGTGTGATATTGGCTATCCTGAGTGGAACGCGGGTAAATGTATGGTAAACACTATTTAGAGTTTGAGTTACCTCGATGACCTAGAAAGGGTGCAATCGGCTCTCATTAAAAAGCTGTACGTGTAGAGACGAGTCTTGCGTGGGCGTCGCGTCGGCGAGTGTCTTAAAAACACAATTCCCTAGTTGTACAGATTGCAAGAAATGAACGAAACCCAACTTCCCAAGAAGTGTTACCTGAGGATGCTGCAGTTTTCCAAGTAGATGGTCGACATAGACATTATATATAATTGGGTGGCCTAACTAAAGTGTGGCATTAAAATTATTCTTTGGAGACTCCACAACCAATTTTATTATTATTCCGTACGGTAAGTTCAAACCCAGAAACGTGAATCTCATTTCATTGAAAACTAAAATTTCCCTATGTTAATCTTAAGGAATGGTAGACTTATGATTTGCGGTTGGTAGACAGAAACTTCCATTAGAGTTGGTCAGAATGACTAACGATTTTAAAATTTTTGAGTCAGAAATCAATATCGAAAGCTTCAAAATTGAAATTGTCAAATTTGGACATATATCAGAAATTCAAATTGATTAAATGTCAACATCAGTAAGATTTTCCTGTTTGGATCTCAATCCTAGTTTAAGATAGGAAATTTGTTTAAAGTCCGAGATAATTTCAGTTGCCAAGCACTTTAGTATTATAAATCAATATCGAAAGATTTTAATTCAAATTATTCAAAATTAAATGCTTGGATTATAAAATATTGTATGCTTAACACATAATTTTGACATTTAAAATTTGTTAACATTATTAAGTAGGATATTTAGTATTTAATTAAA
>CAKNWU010278718.1:0-11022 GCA_932072015.1 Andricus quercustozae
ACCTACACAATATTTAAAAGAGATTTATCTTTTAAGAATTGTCTTATTCTATCACGATTGTCACGTCCGTTATTAGGAAATTAATTCAGACAAAGGGCTGATAGAAAATGTTAATAGGAAATAGGCCAATTCCAGTACTAGATTTCTGTTTTCAAAATGTCCATTGGATCCGAAGAGAAAAGTACTTATAAATTGAAGTGCATATAGTACAATTTAAACTTCTTCTAACAAGTAGAATTGAAGATGGAACATCTTCTGGGGTGTGTTATTTGAGCTTCGTCACGGGTGCCATTCATGTTACTCGTGATTCACGACGTTGAACCATGATACTGCAGTACATGTATCAACTTCGTCTGTATTTCAAGCAACTAACTGACCTAAAGACGTCAAGTGTCCATAAATTGTAACGTAGCAAAAGTAGTGAAGATTAAATCAGAAATGCGTCTCAATATCTGATTGTTAAGTGCAGCTGATAATAAAGCTATCATGCGTAATATTATGGTAGTTATACAGCTCTAAAATGAGTTATATAACTAGCAAATTGTAAATCAGTTTTAACATATAATTATGAATGGAGGGCAAAAAAACTTCAAACATGTTGACAACTAAACTAAAAATAATGTTGTCACCTGAAGAAACAGACTTTTATAATAAAAAATCACACATAAGATTTTAGAGAGTCTTTCGAAAATCACAATGCGCTATTACAACAGTTCCCTAATTGCACCAAGTTCTCCAACAAGGAAAGTATTTTAGGTTCTCGTGACGCGAACGCTTTTCCGCCTTATCATGCAAAGATTATCACTCGATTTGATCGCCTCGTTACACGATGATATTGTAGGCCAATGGGTGTAAATGCGTTAGCTAACACGTAGGACGTAGGTGAACATGTAGAATCGACTCGAATGATCTTGAAGGGATGCATGAAAAGTGGGAGAATGGGGTGAACGAATGAAGAAAGTGGGGAGGTAGTTGAGTGTTCAGGGCGCGATAGGGGGCTCAATTTCTGCCTCCAACCAATTCCAACTTTGGCGGAGCGGTTGGCCCACGTAACGTAACTTCTGCCCGGCAATCTGACTCGAAATCACCGTTCGCTGAATTATCGCGGTAACTGCGTGCCGTTCCCGGATTGCGGCAATTACCTGGCATGGGTAATTATCGAGGAGAAGGACTCAAGTGTTGTTTAATCTGTGATCTGCTGCTTGCCTGAGGCCTGAGTCGGTGCCCCGGGTCCGATTACGTCAGACCCCCGTGGGCTCTTATAGTCTTATAGGCCTCCGTGTCTAACACCAAAAGATCATCGTCAATCGTGATTTTCACAATTTTTTTGCCTCTGCAATCCCAAAGCGACGAGTTGGTCAACCAAAACCACGATCGACTTGGTAGAATTATTGGTCACGAACCATCGAACCCAGGTGGGACGATGGGATGATCGAAAGTTTGCCAAGCCAGTAAACTGTGGAACTTGGGCTTCGTGTCGATCAATCGTAAAGGGAGCAGCAAAATTTGTCGATTGCGGTTGCACCGCCAAATGTCGAAATTACACACCGTAAACAGGAGGTTCTTTTGAGACACTTGGCTCGAAGAGACTGTTTCCAAAGTGACCTAATTTTTACAGATACCCACGAATACTGTAATTCTTGCACTGTTGACTGAACTAAAAGTTACCAGTTTGTCATGCACCATTGTGTACGCAGTAATTTGCGGTTCGAAATATTACCCCTTTGGTTCTTTGCTGTATATACTAAAGGGGATTGCAACAATTTTCTAGCTGTTACACCTTTATGGGTGAAGTTTCTTTAGCATAGGACTCCATACGTGATGACCTCCTATTACCTTCCAAGATGTTTTCCCTTTTGAAGAAGTCTTTGGGTGATCTAGTTATTGGATACGAGACAAAGGATCCTTTGGTGTAGGTAGAGATCTTGGTAAGGTGAAGAACGATTCTTGACTGGGGGACGACTTACAGGTCCGAAGAGGAATTTTAAAAGTACGCCACCGCCAATTTCGAGAGAAATAGGGGTATACTTACGCACGCAACAAAGAGAGGCACTCGCGTAACAACGACACGTACGGAATGCCTGGCGCTCGTAAAACCCGAGTAGAAACTCCATACGCCGGCGAAAAGGCGAGCAGCGATTTTGCCATGCGTATCCATCTACGTTAAACCGCAGTCATCGCCATCAGGGGCGCATTTGGCTTTGTAGATGTGGAGAAAAGTTTTCTTTTGAGTCATCAAATTCTAGTCTTGATAAGATTTGGATCGAAGTGGACTTCTAGTTGGGGAACCGAACCATACTCAGTCTGGTCTGTCCTATTCAATTGTATTATCCAGTTCTGAAGATTAGATCTAGTCACCCACCCTTTTGACAATGTTTTGGATGAATAGAAAAATGTACTATCAACAATTGTTGTACGTCCATTCAGTAATTATTTAGAACTTGATGATTATACCTATCCAACCGACTGCTGTCGTATAATGACATCTATCCAAAGAAATATAATATCAAAGCCTATTTTCCAGTGTTAAAGATTTGGTTTCCTTCTGTCCGAAAATCTGACCAAATCAATTGCTACCGAACCCAGGATCTTGAGAAAGTATATAATGAATTGAACATCTATTTAGAGAAGTTAACTATCTCGTCCAAATCGATGTGTCCTACCCAATTCTATCATCCAACCCAACTGTTATCATTTAGCTACCCACCTGTCTAATCACATTCAACGAATCATGATATTACCAGAACCTATTGTATAGACTTGAAGATTTGATTTTCCTCTATGCCAATCAGGATCATCCCTTAAACATTTCGGATACTTCTTTGGATTAATTCGTCCCATTTTTTTTCTGATTCACAGAAACTTAACCCGAAATCTTTGTTTTCGATTCCGACCCTGATGGAAGTTCCAAACCAAGAACAAATCGAATAAGAGAGAAGAGAGAAAACGTCGCAGAAAAGATAGTGCTCTTCTCGGGGGCTGTTTTACGAGCGGACAGTAAGTCTGGCCGCTTGCACCGACTTCTTCTTGACGTTTAATTATTCCCGATTGGAGAAAGAAAGCAGGAGACGAGGGAGAGCCGCGGAAAACGGGCGTTACGCCTGCCGCGATATCCCATGGCAATTATTCTCTACGGTGTGCAAAATAAGTGGCTTACAAAGCTGTAGTACCTAGCTGCTTCGCTAACGGAGAAGAAAATATTCCACTTTGTCGAGAGAGAGAGAGACTATAGACTTCTTGGGATAAAGTAAATCCGAGTCAATCTCATTCGGATTCTCCTACGCCAAATTTTTCCGCATGGAAATTGTCCTTTATCAAAATTCGCAAAAAAAAAGTTGGATAACAAAAGAAGATAGATCGCACCATATAATTTCCAATAAAAAATGAAGACCTCGAGATTAGCGGATGCATGCCTTTAATATCACACGTAGCTGTCGACGCCAGGACCGGTCTGGAGGTGAGTTGCCGGCTCTGGGACGACCGGTAATTAAACTAAATGTTAATTGCATAATCGCGAGAACCGCACGCGAACCCGTCTCGTATTGCCGGGAACCGAGGATCAGCTGTTTTTTCTCCTTTGTAGCTCAGTCCGTTGTGCGATCAGCAGAGGCGATAATCGTTTACACGTGTAACCGTGCAGATAATAATAAAATATTAAACCCCGATGGGGTTGCGAGAATATGATAAAATAGTGCGATCTAAGATAACTGAGGTTTTAGCTCTTGAATCGTACATTCGATTAAAAACGAAACGAGTCGTGTTCAATTCACGATTGTAGGATCAAAGCGAAGCGCAGTTCTTATTCGACCGCAGTGATTTGTAAAAAAAATGTGACCAGTTATCGTTTCCTTAGAAAGGGTATAATAGCGTTTACAATGCGATCGTTCCTTCGTATGCTTCTTATCTTTGTGTGTTGATACCGTTAGGTTCTGATAAGATAAGTTCAATATTGTATGCTATGGATGTATTAAGCGAGGTATTAAGTCGTGAATTAGATTTAACGTATGTTAGAATAGTTTTTAGTCAAAAACGAGAAAAATCTTATAGTTGAATCAGATAAATTTTTTACAAATGAACTAACAAAACGGAGACTATCTCCTATAAGCTGATCATCACTAAGCTATGATTCTTTAATTATTTCACCCACAGCATTATCCGCTCTAATCCATTTGAAATTGAAATCCACCTTCTCGATGAAAACTTCCTCCACAGCAAACATTAAACTTGCAGAAAAAGCCCTCTGAAAAAAAAAGAACAAAAAAGCTTGACCCACGGCAAAATTAGTATGCTGTTCCCAAGAGCCATAGTGCGAGGTTCAACATCCCTGATTCTCAACACAGCTCGGGGGTTTCCTCTTCGTTCTCAAGGAACGCAGATATTCCGGGCAACCCGCGGCGAGCAGACGACGAGGTGGGCTTAACGTGTAATCTCCTCGGTTCGCGACTGCATGTATGCCCTAGAAGCATTAAAGTCCCGACGTCATCCCTGATCCTAGCGGACGAGCGAAGACAACAAAGCAAGAAAAACAGGAGTGGAACGTGGTATATAAGGTGGAAATAAAGGAGGAGGCATGAGGGGGTAGAAAGAGAGAAGAAATCGTAGAGGAGTTGGACGAGAGAGAGACAAGTGGCAGTGGAAAAAATGGGGGAGGAGGAAAGAGGAGGAAAAAGGAGAGAAGAGAAGAGGCCGGGAGCTATGCGTGCTCCGCCCCGCCCACGCTTTCAGAGACCCAGGACTCAACTTGTCCACCTTCTTCGCATTGTACAGCCACATGCAAGAGTGATTCGTTTCTTATAGACCTCCGCCACCCTCTAACCTTTACACCACCTACAAAATTGCAATCATCCCTCTGCTACCGGTATTGTCATCATCTTTTGTTTCTTTCATCCTTAGTGCTTCGGACTCGGATGGGGTAGTTTTTTTGTGTTTTCAGTGGGGTATATGATTTTTACACAGAGCTGAAAACAGAAGTTTTTGTATCTTTAAGAGACTATCCTTCTCATATCAATGTTTGTTACTATACCTGGATATCTACTTCTGAAATTTTTATCCTTAACATTAATATCATCTGCAGTATTAGAATCTTTTAGTTGCTATTGTTGGAGATGACAATACTTGGTTAATGATGCAAATGGCAGATGCTTGGTTAATGGATACACATTAGATTTGATTGGTTTCAAGATTGGAAATATTAGTAGTCAGGTATTTAGTGTCAGGTAATTTTAGAGGATCATAGAAAACAAAAAAACAAAAACCATTTATCTAATTGTGGAGTTGATTCATACCTAACCAATTATCCCTAGCAACATTTGTTTCCTAAGCATCCTAGTTGTAAATGGATGTATGGTAATTTTTCCTATTTTTAAAAACTTCAAAATTTCTATTCAAAAATTTCTATTCATTCCTTTCTTTACTACTATCAACACCCCCAATGGGACTTTATATTCTTAGTGTTCTTCTAATAGGATTCTTAATACGAGCTTTATTAATATACTCGCCATCAGTCCTCGAGTTTGTTGAAGTTTGCTAATAAGATTTCCCATTCCTCTTACCTCATCTCCAGTGCGGATGCTCCCGTCATACGTGATCATCTCTCCAGAGCGCCTACCACATAATTCCCAATCCCATATGGAGATCTAATGTGATTCTCATTTCAGAAATCGCACTCCAAGAAGATGAAAGTAACATCACGACATGTATGTCTGATCTCACTATTTTCGTCCTCTCATCTGCTGATCTTGATTGAATTTCCGCATACGAAAGCGCTAATGCAATTCATGACTTTTGTACAATAGAATACACTCTATCTACTATTCAGACGATATCAATAGATGATCCACCATAATTGTTTTCTTTCCAAGAACAAAGTCATACAATCCTAACAATTTGTGACCGGGTAATAAATTATTCTTCCTGATGTTATCAAAATATCGACTACGAGTTTCTCACCTTTGAGATGTTTTGGGCTTGACCGTACCCACACGCCGGAGGCCGGAGGCGCCATGCCATCTTCTGGAACGCTTATCCCGGTATATCCTCCACTCTGAAAGTCCGTGTCCCTAGCACATTACCATAGTTGGCCCGCGAGCTCTGACTTGGCGGGCGTCCTACGAGTCCACGTTGAAGACAGTTCATATGAGGAATAATATTCTGGACTACAAAAAGACCATTCTCGAATTATGCATACACTATCGCCAGAAGGTTAACGTTACCAAGTCGGGAACCATTGAGTAAACGCTAGAGCCACAAAAGCCGGACGTGGGTACTCGTCTCGCGTTTTGAGCAAATACTAAATGTTAAACGGATTCGTTTCTGGCGTGCCTCGTGGCTTCTCTTTTCTCCCTTACGAGCTCATGGGAGTGTTTGGAAACACTGTTAAAACGTCAGGTGGAGACTGGACGCTTCGCCATTGTGTGTTATGAACAAAACGGCCCGCGTCGAGCCCCTGTGATTTTCCGCGGCTCAATGAAGAATGAGCTCTTCCACTAAAAGAGCAGTCTTTTGTCTTTTCATCGTCACCCCTTAGTTACCGCCTGGAAGTGATTTACGGGGTCTTTTCAAATCTGCCATTTTGCAGGAAAGCTGAATGAAATGCGTCTTTTTATGGAAGGTGTGGCTTATAAAAATGTGTAAATTCAATTATTAGCACGATAGGCCAGGTCATTGAACAGATGGATGTTATTTTACCTATTAGGAGACTGCAACATGTGTTTGACTCCAGCTTTCAAATCCCATCAAGAAGAGGTCAACTATGTTGCCAACGACCCCAATTTTTTAATTTGCACCATTCAGTTTTTGCTTTTTGCACTTTGTAATTTCGTGGCCTCGCCGAGGTATCAATCAAAGGGACAATTCATCAGCCAAGCACTTTGAGAAATGAAAAGGTGGTCGATGCTGCTTGTTGATTGATAGTGTGGTTATTGCACAGATATAGTATGAAAACGGAGAACACACCACACCACGTGATAGAGTGGCCACCTATAAAACAATTTATACGGTGGCTCCGCAGGAGGCGTATTGTCTCTGTACGAGGCAAAGGCCAAGCCGACGTTGTTCAATGTTCACCTTCGATTTTTAGGATCCGCCGCTTCGGAAAGACGTATGCGGATCACCTTTCGGAATTCGTGTCGAGCCCGCCAGGGGGCAAGTTACTTCGGAGTCCCGATAATTACCGCCCAAGGAGGCTGGCCCCTCTTTATCGCAGGAACGTGTTCCCACTCTAATAAATGCCCCTAATCAGCTGTCTGGTCATAAACAAATAACAGGATTATAATTATCTAACATTTAATGTCTTCACGAGCAACCAGCAACTACGTTCAACTTCCAATACATGAATTATGGAAGCTGATGTTTCTACCTAATGAGCGCAATAAGATAAACCTACTTTACTCTTTTCAAGATAAAGACTTTTCAAGTTTTAATTAAATTCGTGATATTGATCATGATCGTGATCCAGGCAGACATTTTTTGTTTTATTTGCTTCTCTAAAATACCGCAACACCTGTCATTAAAATTTCACTGGATACCTAGCTCTTTGGAACCGTCACTCTATTTTGAACACTCTTCCTTTCTCGTCAAGTATGAAAAATTTTTCTTTCATTTCGTTTGAGAAATGCCTAAAATGAAGCACAAAACATAAAAACATAAACTTTTAACAGACTTTACAGCCCAAAATGCTCTCAAAATAAGGGAAATAGGGCGACTTTTCGTAAAAATAGGGGAATAATTTCTTTTAAACACAATTAATATATAAATACCGTATTGAATTCAATATGAAACGCTTAAGATTTTAATTCCAAATACATTGCATTTGCAACAAAATAGTTGAATTTTCAATTAAAAAAAAAATTATTATTTTCTACCAAATAATATAAATTTTCAGCGAAATAGTTAAGTTATAATGCTATAAAGTAAAATGTTTTAGAAAAGAGTTGACTTGTGAATCTGAAGAGATGAATTTTCAGCCAAGAAAGATGATTTTTCAACCAAATTGTTGAATTTTTAACAAATTAATTCATTTTAAACCAAACAGTTGGATTTACAGTTAAATAGTTAAACTCTGAAGCAAAAGAAACAAATTTTAAACATAACAGTTGAATTTTCAACCTACAAAGACGAATATTCAAGAATTTCATCGACAAACAAAAATTCAACAAAATGGTTGAATTTTCAAACAAAAAAGAATTAACCTCAACCACAAATAGTTTCATTTGTAAACAAATAGTAGAATTCTTAGGACAAAAAGGCGCAATTTTTTAGAAGACAGTTGATTTTTTATTCAAGAACTTTTCTTGTATACAAAAAATGAATTGTCAATCCATAAAAGATGAATTTTCAATTCAGAAAAATCAATTTCCAACAAATTAATTAAATTTTCCAACAACATATATGACTTTTAAGCAATAGTTGAATTTTATACGAAATAAGTAAATTTCCAACAAAAGATTTGAATTATTAACCACGTACTTAAATTTTCAACCTAAAAAGATGAATTTTCAACCAAATAGTTGAATATATAAAAAATGAATTAAATTTTCAACAAAATAATTAGATTTTAACTAAAATACTGAAATTTCAACAACAAAAATGAATTTTTAAGAAAGATGTTCTACCAAGTAGTCGAATTTTTGATCAAAAAAGATTAATTTTCAATAAAAAATGTAATATTTAAATTTTTAACTAAGAAAAGATTTTAACTTCAAATAAAAAAACATTGGAATTAAACACATTAATTTTTAACCATACTTTTGCATTTTGAACAAATAAAAAAACAATTTCTACGAAAATAAATGAATTTTCAAACCAAAAAGTCGAATTTTTGGAAAAAAGTTAATTTTTAAAGAAATAGTATAACAGTATAATTTTCTATGAAAGTAATAGAATTGTAAACCAAAAAGAGATATTTCTACCAAAAATTTGAATTTTTAAGCCAAAAAAATAAAAGTTCTACAAAATAGTGTAATGTTTAACCCGAAATTATGAATTAAAAAGGAGTGAATAAATTTTAAACCAAGCCGTTGATTTTTCAACTTAATAGCTAAAGTTTTAACAAGAAAAATGCATTTTTAAGAAAGGAGTTCAACCAAGTAGTCGAATTTTCAATAAAAAAATATGATTTCTCAACAAAAAATCTAGTAGTTAATATATCAAACGAAAAAGATTTTAATTTATAATAAAAAAACAGTTTTCTGACAAAAAAGATTAATTTCGAACCATACAGTTGCATTTTGAATCAAACAAGGTAAGTTTTCTACCAAAAGAGATGCAGTTTCAAGCCAAAAGATAAATATTCCATAAAATAGTTGAATTTTCAACCCGAAATTATGAATTAAAAATATAGGTAAATTTTCTTTAAAATAAAATTGAAATTAAATGGAATATTTAACTTTGTGATTGCAAAAATACAAATTTACATGAAAATACAAAGAATTTTAGACCAAAATGTTAATTTTTTAAGTAAAAACGTCCTACATTAAACTAGTAATGGAATAGTTAAATTCTCAGTTAAAAAAATTAATTTTCAACCAAAAATAAATAGAATTTTCGACAAAATAGTTGAATTGCCAACCGAAGAGATGAACAATTAAGTCAACAAATGAATTTTTAACAAAGTATTTCAACTCTCAATAAAATAGTTGAATTTAAAATTTTAAAAAATTACTTTGTAACAAAATAGTAGAATTTTAAACGACATAGTTGAATTTTCAGCCAAAACAGATTAATTATTAAGCAAAAAGGATGAATTTTCTACAAAAGAGATTAAATTTTCACCAAAAAATAAGAATTTTTAGCAAAATATTAAAATTATCAACGAAAGAGATGAATTTTCAAACAAAAAGTTGATTTTCCAATCAAGAAGATTAATTTTATACCAGAAAATATTAATTATCAACAAAATTAATGAATTTTCAACCATGTATTTGAAATTCCAACTACAAAAGGTGGATTTTCAATTGTCAACAAAAAACGAATTATCAACAAAATAGTTCAATCTTCAACCAATCACAATGGCAAGTCACATTTCTGGCAAGTTACAATGCGGTAAGTCACATTTGTGGGAAGTCACTCAACCCCGACATTTTCATCAAAATGGTTAAATGTTCAAAAAAGAAGTAGAATTTTTTCCCCAAAAGAGATGATTTCTAAACCAAAAATATAATAGAAGTAGATTTTTCAGTTAAAAAGAATTAACTTTCAACGAAAAATTGTTGGATATTCATATAGTTTTGAAAAAGGGGCAAAGATGGGAATAGGGGAAAGAGTGTGAAGCTAGGTTTGAATTCTGTATTTAGATGCCCCACTTGTAAAATTAAATAATTAATTTTCATTTTTCCAAGTATTACAATAACTTTTTATTCACATTTATATTTTTCATGTGTAACGTCACATTCAGCATTAATCCCTGCCATCCCCACCCCCACGTAAGACTTAATTTTCAAACGGCCGCTTTCCTTTAAAATATAATTTACTTGAAACAACAAAAATGTTGAATTTGAAGAAAACAGACAGCTTAAACTCATAATTATAATACCCTATCTATTATTAATCATATTTGTGATATTCTTCACACAATATACTAATCATCGGTCAGTATCTTTTCACTCCTGTTGACCCTCTTATGTAATCTCCAGAATACGTATAGAGCCTGAAGAGCCTTGAGCTTGTCTGCTGAATATTTGAAAAGTATGTGCATGAAATATTTTTTTGTATATAATCACTTGACACCAAGTGGTACCGGAAGTGACTATTGCTCGTGGAAAAATAGTATCTATAGTATACATAATCCCCGAAGCGCGAGATCTCTCGAGGACTCTTCGGAATGCCACCGAAGTGTTTACATTTGTCTCCTCTGGCAGCTTGACGTGACTCGTACGACGGGGTCACACACAAAGACTGTTTTATAGTCTGGTCCTCAGTGGTAGAATTTCTCCCGCTCGCTCGTCATGGCATGTCGCGGCGGGCGACAAAACCTCACAAAGCAAGCCTTGTTAATTACAGCCAGCCGTAACTGACTCCATCTGC
>CAKNWU010278749.1:0-10764 GCA_932072015.1 Andricus quercustozae
GTCAAGATTACCTGTACAGGTTCCTGTGCAGTTTCTTGTACAGGAACATGTGCAGGATCCTCCGAGGTTCCTGTACAGGAATTTTCAGCTGGGATCCTCCAAAGTGCGGCAAGTCTCCCAAATCATAATGCCACATCTGTAGCTTGTCTCACCAGCGGCATCTCTAACCCAGGTTTAATTTTACGAACGAGATCATAGTGTCTAGAATGCCGCCTTTCATAGCTGCGAAATCTCTCACTCAATATACATTTTAAATGCCGGCCTAAGTGTCAAAATTGCCGCAAGCTTCCCAGAGCCCGTACTTTTTCTACATTGGAGGAAGGCTTCCACTTTTTTGGGATAGAGATGCCACTAGTTCCACAAGCCGCAGGTTTGACTTGGTTTTGGGTAGCTGGCCGCAAAATTGCCATTCTACTGGGGAGCGGTGCTGCAGATGGGACATGCCAAAAAAGAGACTTACCGCATGTGATTTGATATGAACCCCATCCAATTTATGGCAAAAAGAGTTTTTACACCTGAATTGTAAATTATATGCCAGAAATGATTACGATGCATCTTGTAGAAGGCCACTAGCCTGAACTGCTTAATGAAAAACTTTTTTTCTTATAGTTTAAACTACCCAACGAGTTAAATCAAATTTACTGATTTCCTGTGGACACATTTCCCCTACTTTTCAAAAATTTTTGGAGACATGAATTTTGAATTGTACAAACTTCCAGAAAATTAAGTGGAACTTTTCTACTACTATTGTCATTATTTGGTCTTGTAAATAATATTAGTAAAGTTGGTACTCAGGCGGATGATTAAACGAGACTTAAAAAAAGATTGGTCAATCCGAAAGTAAATACAGGTAAACATTCTCAGAGAGTCGATTAAGAGAACGCGTGCTCATGGAAAGCAGATGACCAATTGTCCACACAGAAAAATTACCGACTTGCACTTTTCTTACGTTCTCTGCCATACAGAAGACGTCGCTTACTTTAAAAGTTACTCACAAAAAAAGGAAAATCCAAGAAAAGACAAAAATGAAAAAAAGGAGAATTATTTCGAATCCAATTTGTAAATTCTTTCCGCTTGTTTTGAAGAAATACTGGAGTTATGACCTGAGAACAGTTTATTTCAGTTCAAAGAACTGGAAGATATTTGATTTTTTCCAATTGGATCAAATTCTTTCTCAGAAGATAGCAATAATTTTTTATGAGGTCACAATGGTTTGATGAAAGGGAATCAAATCTTATAGGCCCTACAATAATCCTGTAATTATATATTATTAAGGTAAATAAACTATAGTTTATTTAAGAATAAAAAGCATGAATTTTAATTAGATTTTCGAAAGTTTTGTCCTTTTATGATAGATAGAACTTAATATAAAAATATGTTATAAGTCGCCAACGAATCAAGACATACATTCTAAACTTGGAGCTTGGAAAAATTACATTATCGCCTTCATTGGGAAAATATAGATCTTCCGAAATTGGAAGGTAGTCACAAAAGGGATTGAATTCACGCTTCGAAAAGTTAAGATAAATTGGATAGCCCCACAACTAGTAGCTTTATGTAAGCTTTCTTTGGAATGTATGTAATCGGTATGGGACGTGATTTTTCACAAAATTCGGAATTTTTCAAAAATTCGAGATGCTTTTGTAATGATTGAATTTTAGCGGTGACGAAAGTCCGATCATAAAACGAAACCTTACGACTTTCCTCACGGGATTGACTCACCTTAGGGTCGGAAGTTGTAAGGAAGTGAAGGTTATTATCGTGGATCAGACTCCTGGTTGAAGTAGCACAGAAACTTTGCTTCTCTGCTGAACTTTCCGAAGAGATTCTACACCCTGCATTACTTTCAACCTCTCTAACTTAGATCATGCTTCTTGCACTTTAAAAAATCTACCTACTTCCGGTTGTTGTCCAACTGATCGAAACTCCAGTTGTTTGTTCAACTTCCATTGTTTTCTTCAAATGGGGTCATAATGTGAAAAAAATAAAACAGAGTAAACTATTTTGGGTGTAGATTTGTTTTCTTGTTTAGTATGCCATTGTCAGAGCGCTTCTTTGTTTGAGTTCAATATGACAGTCTTATCTTGAACGCCTTTGAGGAAGAGAATGTAAGGCGTTTCATTAACAAGAATCGATTAAAGCCCGAGTCGGTTTTAACTTATCCAATCCTTTTCATTTAGCATTGTGAATCCGGAACGTTTATTCAGAAGGTAATCAAGACTTGATGAAGGATAAAAATCTTAATTGGCTACGTAAACGAGAACAGGAAAAGTCAGCGGATATTTTTAAATTTTTCTCGCTTGCAAATTATGATGCCGAAGGGGGAAAGGTTTTTATTCGCGTGAGTACCAATTTAACTATGGTGTATACTGTATATTGATGCAATTTCAAGCACCAAGTTTTTGTTTGCATAAAATGTAAAATTATGATAATGAACGTTACATACATTTTTTGCTAGTTTTTTGTTCATTCTGATAAGATCAAGAATTTATCATAACAATTTTTATCAGTTACATTCATATTATTATTGCGTTTTTATTATTCGCAGGGAAATCTACTAGATATCAAATTGTGTTCAAAAGGCAACATTATATATAATTATGATTGAAATGTGGTTCCTCGTCAAACACGTGTCCGACAATTCCAGATAACAATCAAATTGTAATTAAATTCTGACTCACGGATGTAGCTTAAAGCATTATATCCTCTGTTATAAACAATATTCAACTCTATGTTTATTATACTTCCCAATTACTTGTTAAAATTAATTATGGAAAAAATTGGTCATTTTTCTATAATTGTTTATTCATTAATATTTTTAAATATTTAAATATATTTTAGAGATCTTGTACAGAAAGAGGTAAATTCATTTCAGAATGAAACATTTCGCTATAACTATATTGTCAAAACAATATGACTTTTCGTGTCCCGGGGACTTCTACAGTGTCCTGCAATTTTATACTTCTATTTTGTAATGCTGCCGAATGGTCTTGCAGCGTAAGGGAAGCACTTTGTGACAGAGATCGGAAAGCCATCTGATGATTCCTTATAACGAGGCAAACGGAAGTTCCTTCTGTATTACAAAAGCTTTGACCAAAGGAAGAAGTTTTCCGAACTATCGTTTCAAGGGTTTTCCCTTCAACATTCAGTATACTCTTTTTTCCGCTCTATCACGTATGTCTCGTCAGAGATAATTTCAGCACGTTGCACTGTAAAAAAAGTATCATTTCAAGCCTAGTTCTCAGTATTGAAACAGTCCTCCAAAAATTATAGTCTCCGGTGGTTCTATTCTAATGCCACTTTATTTTGATGCCACTAAACGACATTTTAATACCACTTTTTTGGGTCAAAAGAGGACTGAAGTGAGAATCAAATTCCAATGACGTAACGTAGCACATGGGAACGTTAAACGTGCGTGACCTGTCACTGAAATATAGAATCTGGGTTATATACAATGTTAGAAATTTATAAATCCTGTTTTAAAGTTTTATGTTCATTAACACTGAGAATTTATTGTTACTTAAGAATAAGGAGACTAAAAGAAGAAGTAAGCACTAAGAACAATAAATAAACACCAGAAGACGAAGTAAACCACATGACGAATCCTTAGTGGAAAATAATGATGTTTGTATTTTACGCAGAAAGCCTCGTATTTATCTTCCCCAAAACAAGAAAATTTTTAAATTCTACTCCGGAAATCGAGAAAGCAGCAGGTTATGTGCATGTGATTTTACACTGTCCGAGGTAATTTACATATTAGATTTCTGTAATTTACATTAAAAATGACTGATATTTTTAGCCTAATCATTCTTAGAATTTCACATCCAATTTTTGCAGTATTATAACACTTTCTGATTAGATTAGGTTATATTTACAACTGTCATGTGATTTATGCATGGAAGTATAAATTAAAGGGAATAAAGGTTTTACGGTAGTAAAAAAAATGTTCTTAAGATTCCTGGGAAAACATCAAATTACTTTCTATTTTGAAAAATTAATGTCAACAGAATATTAAAAAAGATTTCAAAAGGCATCCAAAATTATCAAAAAATAATTTGGAACATTTTGAGTGATTTTCTCTAATTTTCCAAGATTTAAAATTTTGAAAAATTTGAAAACATTCCGAAAAGTTTAAAACAAACCGTAGATTTTGAAATAAAGCTTTGAAGCTGTTCAAGGATTTTGAGAGGTTCCAATATAATAAAAAAAATTTCTTAAGATTACTGCAAAAGTTTTAAATCATTTTTTATTTTAGAATAATAATTTTAGGAGAATATTGAAAATAGATTTCAAAACAATTTTTGATTTATGAAAAACAATTGAACAATTATAAATTTGTAAGGACCTAAAATTAAAATAATTTTACTTCTAATTTAAAAATTGTTTAGTTAAAAAAAATTTAATCTTTCAATTTTTAATGTTTCTAACTCAAAATTGCCTAAAACGATATAATTTTGGAAATCTCTAAAATCGTTGATTCATTTTTCAATTGAGAGTATTAAAAATCTTAGCGCAGATTTACATATTTGTTTAAGTCTTTGAATTGCACAATTTACAAAAGTTTAAAATTTATATATTTATTTTGCTTTTAAATTAAAAAAATTTAGGCTTTAACGTCCTTCAAGGTGGAAAATAAATAAATGATATGATTTTACTTTTTATAAATAAATGATACCTTCTTCCACAAATGTAAATTTTAAATAAATAAAAAATTGTGCGCGCTATGCGCGTACTAATTATTTCCTTAGGTAAAAATTAATTTTTTTTGTCCAAAATTAGTTTTTTTATTCAAAATTAATTTTTTAATTAAAAATATAACTATATCATGTTTGTTTGAACATTAATTTTCTTCATTTAAAAATTCAACTATACATTTGTTTGAAAATTTCTGTATTTTGTTAAAGATTATCCTTCTTTTTGTAGAAAATTATGTTTCTTTTAATTGGAAAGTAATTTTTCTTTGACTGAAAATTAGTGTTTTTATTGAAAATAAACTTTTTAAACTGAAAATTTAACTTAATTTTTTGTTGAAAATTGTTTTTTTATGTAAATATATTTTATTCATTAAAAAATTTTTGCTCCAACTAAAAATTAAACTATTCTATTTTTTGTTGAAAATGGATCTTTTTTAATTGAAAACTCATCTATTTTGTTAAAAATTGGTATTTTTTGGTAGAAAATTAACATTTTTGGTTGAAAATTTAATTAAAAATTACAATATTTGTTTGAAAACTACACATTTAACTATTCCATTTTTCTTCGGAAAATTTCTTTATACACATTTAATCTTTTTGGTTGAAAATTCATCTGTTTGTCTAAAAATGGAACTATTTTTTTGAAATTGATTTTATGTGCTTAAAAAATTATTTCTTCAACTTAAAATTAAACTATTCTATTTTTGTCAAACATTTATCTTTTTAGTTGAAAATGTATCTATTTTGTTGAAATGTTTGATTGTAGCAATATAACCTTTTTGGTTGAAAAATTCTATTGAAAATTAAAATAATTGTTTGAAAATTCATATATTTTGTTAAAAATTATTCTTTTTCGGTTGAAATTTCATTCTTTTGGCTGAAAATTAGTTTCTTTTTGATTGAAAATTAATTTTTTCAACTAAAAATTTAACTATTCAATTTTTCGTCGATGTGTTTTTTGTTTTGTTTGAAAATTTATTTTAATTGGTTAAAACCTTATTTCTCTAACTTAAAATTAAGCCATTTTATTTTTTGTTGAAAATTTAACTTTTTTTGCTAACAATATAACCTTTTTGGTTAAAAATTCAACTATTTGGTTAAAAGTTTATTTTTTTGATTGAAGATAAAAAATTATAGTTAAAAGTTCATTCCTTTGGTTAAAAATGTAGTCAATTTGGTTGCATATTCGTTTTTTTTTTGTTGAAAATGAATTTTTTAAATTAAAAATGTAGCTATTTCATTTTTGCTAGAAAGTTGATCTTTTTCAGTTAAACGTTCACTTATTTTATTTAAAACTCGTCTTTTTAAGTAGAAAATGCATATTTTTGATTTGTAAATTTACATTTTTTTTTAAATTCGTGATGGTTTTCTGTTTCTTTTAAGCATGAAGTTGCAAGCAATTTAAACAATACTTTCTGCGCATTATTTTAGTTAGCTAGTACGTACCACTTTTCAATCTGAAGTTAGCAAAGTAAAATAGTACGAGCGATGGCTTCAAAAAAAAGACGATTTGGTATTACAGTAGGACGCCAAAAAAATGATGCTCAATTAAAATGGAACCATAGTTTTTACAGTGGCTGTTTTTATAAAGTTCTTATTATATAATAAAGTTCTAGAAAAAACTTCTATTCGGAAATCTTTATTCAATCTATTTTTAATCAGATACCTATAGTTTTGCTAGGATTAATTTCAGACTGAGAGGGCATGTTGCGATTAGAATAAGATTAACGACTGATAGAGTTCAGGATTTGGTGCTAATCGGAACCATTAGCGAATTATTAACGGCCAGCGTACGGCAGCGAGGGAATAACGTATTGGCACTTCAAAGTCAATGAAATAAAAAAGCTAATTTATAAACATTAAATTCAACCGATGTTTAAAAGGGCTAGTCGTGATTCTACTAATTGACTTTAATTATAATCTGACTTAAACTAATCCATCCATGATCCGAGTTCCATTCCTCGGGTATGTCACCCTACTCCTCACTTCCCACAACACCAGAAGACGATCGAGTCGGGAAAATCACTTCACAGTAATCCAAAAATACAAAACACTAAACACTGTTAAAGAATCACTTATTTGGATTAAGAACACTTCACAGTTAGAGTAAGCATTATGACTTTAGAATTTACAATTTATCATGAGCGTGGTATGAAGGTCGAAACCGAAATGAAAAAAGAAAGTTGGATACCGCCCAGACGACCGAGCGTGCCACCACACTAAACACGACTATCGCTACACAACATTAATTACTGAATTCCTAATCTACCACTAATTATTTGTAACTTATCAAGATGTCATTAAATATTCATGACAAATGGTTTATTCGAGGGTGTTTTTAGTGCAGAATTTGGTAAACATTGTTTTTCAAACAAAATTTTCTAAAAAAATTCAAAAATAAAGGATTTGAGAATATTAATTTTGCAATTAGAATAAAAAGGAGCGAAAATTAAGGTAAAAAATGTAGCAAAACGTTAAGTAATATTATTATTTTTACAACAGTTCTTTCCGTTTTTTCTCTTTCCGGTTTACTCATTTTTTTAGGTGCGAAATATGCTCACGTGCGAGCCATTGTGAATGCCAGAATTTAAAAGTATAATTTTCAAATGCCAGGCCACACACGATGTGACTTACATTTTGTGCTTCATACTCATTAGCATAATTTACATCTGGGCAGCTTTAATAAACGATTTTTCTAAGAAAAATTGAAAAAAATGTCTACAGAAGAGCCATTTACGCCGTGTGTTAACCTATTAGAGTCAACGAACTCAATTTTCTTTAAAAAAAAAGGATCGTATTTGTTGTTAGAAAGAAGATACTGGGAACTTTTGAGATCAAGATAGTCCGAAAAATGACAGCAAATTTATTTTTAGATCGTGAATTGTTTTAATTTAAGCTTGATCATTCACTTTAAAATACGTAATTCTACAGTCTTTACTTCTACAACTTTTAATTTTTCAGTTTTAATTTGTAAGCTTTCCTTTTTAAATAAAAAATTGGTTAAATATAACGTTTGAAGGCTTGAATAATTAAACATTAAAAAGTGAAACGTTTTAATTCGATTAATTTTAAACATAAATATATTCAACATTTTAAAATTAAATTATCATACGAGCTGTAATATTTAAATTTTAAATGTTTAAATGCTATTCATATGATATTTAAAGCGGAATAAATAATTGTCTGCATGGAAAACTCTAATAATAAACAAATCTAAATATCTATTTAAAATTTAGTGAGTCTCAAATTATGTGTAATTACTCAATCTTTTAAAATTTAGCATTATTCGAATTCTCATTTATGGAATGGCCAGTTTTAAGTGAACAATTTAAAATAAACTTTAACTTCAATTTAAAATGTTCAAAATGGGCCGATTTCAAATTGTCTGGTTTTGAATTAAAAGGCGTAATAATTTAATGATTTGTCTAATAATTTTAAATAGTGAATTCTTCGACTTTCGTGGATCATATTTTTATCTCTGGCATACGTATTTATTTAATTTTAAATTTTTGAATTTTTAGCTTAAAAATTTTTAATTGAAGAATACGATAAAGGCCTCTGATATGATATTTCACATTCTTGAATATTTTATTTTGAATTATTACCTGATTTTAGAGAATCGATGAAATAAACGTTCTTTATTCGTAGATCTCAGGAATGAGAAATTTCTTCTGGGAATGAAAAACCCTCCCCTAAAGCTTCAGTAAATTTTTTTTTCTTTTGTCTCCGCATCATAGATACAGTCCAAAACCACGATTTTTTCGCTATTTTTTAAAGTTATATCAATTTTCCCCACTAGTTGACCATTAAATGCATTTTTAATATATTTCAACAATAACATATGAAGAAGGTAGACATTAAAATAATTTTTATTCACTTTGAATTAGAAGAAAATATTTAAGACTGAAATATTGCTTCTTTTTCACGATAAAAAAAAACTCGGGGTATGAATTAAGTAAAAAAAGGTCTTTTTATTGTACTAAAATTTGTGCCTGTATAGTAAGAAAGCCAATAAAATTTGTTCAAAATATATTTCGTTTTAAATTTCAAGTCGCTTGGATAAAATAATTTATAAAAAATAAAATTTCCAGCATACAGACACAAATTTAGGTATATTGGAAAATATTTTTATTTTATTTAGACATTCAAATTTCATTTTATCTTTAAATAAAAAACAATATGTCACTTTTAAATATGTTCTTGTCATTAAAAGACAATTCAAATTATTTTTATGTCAACCGTCTTCATAAATTATTGTTAAAATACATTAAAAATTCATTTCTAATAACATATATCCTACATTTATTGACCAAGTAGTCGAAAAATTGGTATAACTTTAAGAAAATAGCGAAAAAGTTGTATTTTAAAGTTTTTTTTATGTTTTAAGATCGTTTAGGCCAGTTGACAAGTATTTCAAGGGCACTACTGCTATACGGGTATAAATTAACTTGCTTCAGGTAATGTTTTATGGGAAAATATATCTCATAAAAAAATTTGTTGGCCTAAAAATGGTGCCTTTTAACTATATCTATAAAGCGAAAATAGAAATTTGTTTTTAATGAAACATGAGGTGATTGTTTTTGTCTCCCAAAAGAAAGTTTTCATCCCTATTAGAAGTACGAATGAAGAACTATATTTATTCGATACGCTCTATTGCACATTATTCTAGACCTTATTGAATATTTATAATTAAAATTGCTGAATTTTAACTGTATCAAGTTTTTATTTTAAATACTTGAATTTTATAATTTCATTAAACTACAAACATTTTTGCGACCCGGGAACTTGTCCCTGGGATTTTAGCGGCCTTTCTGAATTGCTATCCACATTTTCTTTGGTGTTCAATTTTGAAGAATGTTAGAACTCTGAGTATAAATAAAAAATATATATTTGTCTTTTCTGGCAGAACAATGAAGAATCGACTAAGTTTAATAAAAAAATAGATAAATTATGTTTTAAAAACGTTCTGGAGCGTAAATCGAATCATTAATGTACAAACTTCATCCATATCGCTATAAAATTTGGACGAGTTTATCGATCTAGCGTTTCCGAACAACGCGTCTCCTAAAATGCCTCTGAGACGTCTGAATGTCGCAGTAAAATAACTTAAGAGAGATGCTTCGCCAGAAAATACTGTCTGTTTTTAACGTGAAGCTATAGTTCTCTGAAATATAGGACACTCGTTGTGCAATAAGAGAGATGGAAGACACTTCAGAACAAACTGCGAAACTGCAGAATAAAATCCTGGTATAAAAACGTCGTTGTTATTTTTCAACGATTGAAAAATTGTCATCGGTTATTACTATACCATTCGTCAATGCACTTTTCAGACAATTTCTGGATTGTGACTCCGGTTATCAGCTTCTTGCAATCTTATCTCTAAATCCGAATTAGTAGATATTTTACTAATGCAATTAGTAGCATTGTATCTGACTGTTAAATTAGTAATTTTATCAACTTCTACTAAATTAAATGGTAAAATTTATGTTTCTAAATGAATTAGTAAGGGTATTCTACTAATCTGCTTAGTGGTGCCAACTTACTAATTCAATGAGTAGCAATGAATTGCTATGGAAACAGAATTTAATAATTTTTTTATATTTTTTTGTTATAATGTTTTCATAATTTATATTCTAAGTTTATATAGTTATATTACTCATAATTGTATATGAACGATGCAATATTTAAAACTTAAACGGTATTGGATCCGCTGCGCTGCGATACACCATCTAATCAGGTAGAATAATAGCGTCCTCAGAAATTAAAATATTAAAATTATTATTATTGTATAAAATCTTTGATAGAAAATAAAATGAGATTTTTATTACAATTTTAATAATTTGTTCAAAGTAAAAAAAATTGGGTTGTCATAAAATCATTGTATCGATGATTTTTAAGTCTTTTTTCATGTTTCAAACTTATCACTTTTGAGGCAGCACTTATAATCATCAGATCCAGTTTTCCTAAGCGACACAAATTATTATTATTTAACCTAAATTTTAAACAGAATTGAAAACTCTGTTGTCTTCAAAAAAGACTTTTTTGAACCACCGTATTGGTAAACTTCGGA
>CAKNWU010278786.1:0-18884 GCA_932072015.1 Andricus quercustozae
TTATTATTATTATTATTATTAATATTCCCTTAGGAATAGACAGAAACAACCCTTAGCCACGACAACAAAAACAGCAGTCAACAAAAAGTCAGTAGCAGTCAGCAAAAACCATTAGCAATGATCAAAACAACTTCCGAGCAACGGAGAATAACAATGCTTAGCAACGGTAAATAACATCCCTTAGCAACTAAAAGCAAGAACCCTTAGCAACGGTCAATAACAATGCTTAACAACGGTCAATAACATCCATTAACTAGGGCTAATAGTATCTTCTAGTAACGGACAGCAATAACCCTTACGCAGCATCAATAAAACACCCTAGTAGCTTATAATAACAATTCTTAAGAAGGGCTAATGAGATATCCTAGCAACAAACAACAAAAACCCTTAGCCAAGATCAATAAAACTCCCTAGCAGCTTACGATAACAATTATTAGGAATAGCTAATAAGATATCCTAGCAATGGACATCAACAACAGTTAGCCTCGATCAATAAAACTCCCTAGCAGCGTACAATAACAATGCTTGGGAATAGCTAATAAGATACCCTAGCAAAGAACAACAACAACCTTTAGCCACGATCAATAAAACCTCCTAGAAGCGTACCATAATAACGGTTAGCAGAGTGCAATAACAATGCTTAGGAACGGCTAATAAAATCCCTTCGTAAAGGCTAATAACATCCCCTAGCAACGGATAATAACAATCCTTAGCAAATGTCAATAAAAACCCTCAACCCCACGAGATAAGGGGGTGCCGAGGGATATGTCGGGTAATAATATTAGCCACTATAAAATGGAACCACTGCAGTTCATTCAATCTGTCTCTAATTATTAAGAAATAGCCAGAATGAGAAGAAGCAATGTGTCAAAATAAACCATCTCGGTAGTTCTAGGGTAATGAGATAGAAGGTGTTCAACGGTGAGGGACTCCGAACAGAAAAAGTACGGCGGATGGACGGACATACGCGGACCGACGCCCGACCAAAAGTATCAGGGTTTCTGTCTGGGGCTACAAAACCTTAAAAACTATAACAAATTTGCTGAAAAAAAACTGGAAAAACATTTTTTCGTTTCCAGCGATAGAAACAATGGAAGTAATTTTATTGTTTTGCAGTTTTGACTTTGATTATGACAGCCAACAGAGTTCAAGTTCAAAACTAATTTGTCAGAAAATGGGTTGAAACAAAATTAAAACACTAGTTTTTTCTGAGTAAATGATATATGTTATTTGGATTCTTAATTTTAGGGGAAATTCGTTTGTGTTTACAAACAATCAAATTATTATTCTTAAATTGGTTCTTGCTTGTGGCCTAACATGCTTCACTTCTTGTTATTTATTTTATTTTCTATTGTCTATTGATTTTGTTAATTACCGGCAAAGGTAGACAGATATGTGTGTTTTTAC
This sequence comes from Andricus quercustozae, assembly GCA_932072015.1. NCBI lineage: Eukaryota > Metazoa > Arthropoda > Insecta > Hymenoptera > Cynipidae > Andricus > Andricus quercustozae. Next base: position 1,408 of record CAKNWU010278786.1, read on the forward strand.
TATTAACAGCAATTGTAATTATATTTTGTCACTAGGGAGGAAAATGAGAGGTGAAAAGACAAGGGCGTTTCGGCTAACAACAACTATAACACCAGAAACCCTAGCTGGTTTGTAATCGCTACCAACGCAACCTACCGCCACTGTATCCTCTGCATCAAAGAAGCGTTGGTCCGCAGAGCCGGCCAACAAGGAAATTGAGATTCGCCGGGAATTTGGGAGTACACCGCGATTTGCATAGCGACCCCCCTTGCAGCCATAATCTCGTCGAGGTTTTGCTTTGTGGTCGTAGGCACGTACATCGGATATAATATTAGGCTCTCTGCTCGGTTCTGCACCGCACTGTTATGGAAATTTCGAAGGGATATTCTTCTGGAAAGATCGCTCCTTGGAAATCTCGAAGAACGACGGAGAACTCTATCCCGATTCTGGGCATTTCTTGAATAATGTAAGACTGCGAGTGCTTCACTCAAGGTCTCATTCTCAACGATATTCGATATATATTTATACTAAAAAATATGTTATTATACTATACCAACTTTCAATTTCCATTTATCACCTATTCTTCATTTTTCTTAAATTCAACTTTTGATATCATATACTGCGCAATGTTCCCTCCCTTTCTCCCCTCTTCCACCCCCTGGATCAGATACTGATGATGAACTATTAGCCACTTGTCAATCGACCCACCATTCACGCTTGGTGGTATGAATCGTGGTTTGAATGTCAAAACTTGTCAGTAGGTGCGCAATTGATTTTGTTGAAAGTTTGTGAACTTTTAGTGTTATATATAAGAGAAATTGTGTTGCCAAAAGATTTTTGCAAATTTTCCAAATTACGGGAGTTACGCCTTGTTGAATTATGGCATCGAACGTTTTTTAATTATCGATATTTCTAAAACCGTACAACAATTTTAATAGAACCTGGAGGTATCATAGATACATAAAAAATAAAATAATACACAAAAAGTAAAGTTTAAAATGATGACCAGGAAAAGTCCAACAAACATTTTTTATTTAATTTTTCGTTAACATTGCACCTTTTTATTTTTTCGAGCTAGAAGATAAAAATTTCTTATAATTACACCTTTCGATTAAAACAAAATTCTGCTTACTCTTCTGGATCATAAGATATCATTTTGGATTTCGAGTTTTTTCTTAGAAATGACCGCAAGTCTTACACATATGATGATTAACTACGGACATTTCACTCCGACTACAGAAAAATTTTCTATTGAATACCAAAGTTTCAGCTTTTTTTTAATAACTTTTCAGAAATACACTTTCTTTTACGACTTTTCAATTGATGAAAATCGGTTATAAATCAATGTAATAACTAACTATAAAAAATTATCAGTGGGTTGGAGAAGAAAAAAATCTTTTAATGTTATAAACAAATTAATGAACGAAAGACATTTTTTCGTGATTTGCAATGTTTAGCTATTTCAAATCAATAGACTTTGTGTGAATTATAATATAATAATGTGCGATTACAATTAGTTAAAAATAGGTATACTGTTTATCAATTATTCAAACAATTTTTATAAGCAAATATACATGTTGACCATTTTTTTATGAATGGGCCTAATTTCTTTCGCGGAATTAACTAGAAATGTCGTTTTAGGAACTCTTTGCTGTAATATTTTTTCAATTCACAAAAATAGTTAATTATATGATATTATATCATTATATTAAAATGATATTAACGTGTATACTTTTATCTGCAACATCTTTAAGTTTTTATTTGAAATTCGTTTCACAGTGTCGTCGGTCATTCAAAAAAATGTGATTCCAACACTTAACATGGTGTAACTCCCGCTATTTAAAAAAATTTCAAAAATCCTTCGAGTTACGAGTGTCTTTTATAAAACACTATAATTTTTTCTGAGTTACTCTAAAAACTAACGACTACTTACAGATCCAGATATTTCCGTCGTATACTGACCCTGCTTAGGGGCGGGGGGGGGGGCCCATAAATATTGAAAATTCACTTAAAATCAGCAACTGTCAACTAAAATTCCAGTCACCGATCTTCAAGTAGAATCTTTTAGTGGACTTTCAGCAAGAGTCACTGAAAAATTTCAGTACCTTTTTCTACTAAATGAATTGTAAAATATGACTAAGATTTCAGTAATGCTTATCTACTGAAATTTCAGTAAATCTTACTACTGAGAAATCAAGAAAAAAGTGTTGGTAAAACAACGATACATTGAATAATAATCAAATCAAATATAAAAAGTAGAAAATTTAACTATTTTTTAGTAAGATCAACCATATAGAACATGTCATTTTAATAATTCTTGTTCAGTCACTGTATCTGCTTCATTTTGTTGCAGTAGCTGACATATGTGTAGTAAATATAACTACAGCAGAACAGTTTTGTGGTTGCGTCTAGGGCAAATTAAAGGTACTTCAACTACTTAGTAAACTCAATTAATTTTCCTAATTTCAGAAGGCACACGTAGACAAAACTGGTTCCTATAACTATTTTTCTTAGTAAATTGCCCTCACAGCATATAATTTTTACTATTTCATGATGAAAATGATAAATTTATATTTATTATATTACTATTTATTATATCATATTTCTCTTGGCAGACGACCTTGTAGCGCTGCATAGAGATTTTGTTCCGAACCGATGTTATCGCGCAAGGCGCGTCATTTAAACTTCGGCTAACAGTTACTGCACTTATACTTCATTAAGCGCATATGGTTATTTTCATTACACTCGACTCTTTATTGAATTTATTCTGAATAGACATTATCACTATTTTATTTTGTCAACTCTCTTGAAAATATAGATTAGTTGATGCAACTATGAGAAACGGTAATCGTAGCTACATTTAATGTACCAGCTGAAAGTAGTTCTACTTACTACTCACTATTAGCCATAATGAGTGGAAAAATGGTAGTTTCAACTACTTTTTTTCAACTACACCACTATAATTGACTTTACCATAGTAATTTTTTTCAGTATACTAGAATTATAAGAATTAGAAAATTACGGAGAGTGTAGTTTTAAATGACTGAAGGAACAAGATAATATAATTCAATAATGAAATAGCTAAGCAATGCGCATGACTTGTGAAAGTTCAATGATCTTTGTTGTCTCACAAGCAGATGTAATATTTTCTGAAGAAAGTGAAAAAGTAGAAACATCTTGTATATACAAACCACAATTATCCTGTTAGGTTTTCTGAGTTTTCTCCTTAAAAGTTCCAATTCCAATAAAATTTTAAGTAGAACCATTCCAAACTCATTTTACTTTCAAGAATGACTTTTAAATTACTTATTGCCACTTTTCTTCACTTATTTCAAATTTAAACAACATTAAGTGATAATAAATAAGTTTTGGAATTTAAAGAAAAAATTCAAGTTTTATTTCATCACGTGTGTAAATTTACTTCTGATATTCCTCTACTCATATTGAACGAGCGAAAACTAATTTCCACGTAAAATTTATGAGTTTGACAGATTGCAGATTGACATGTCAATCAATTTCTGTAATATAAAAACTGTTCCCATTTTTAAAGAACTTCTTCCAATAAAGCCTTAAATACGCCATCACGATTATTTTGATTTATTTGAAACCAAAAAAGAGACTTTTTCCTGGCAAGACGGTGGGTTTGCGTCACTTGAAGTGGATAAAAGTAGATTGCAATGTGAATAATTGACAGGGGACTAAGAGAAGAAAATGTTGTGTAGGAGTCAATTCAGAGGAACAGGATACACTCTCGGAGAAAAAAACGAGAAAAATCTCTTGGGTAGGGCGATTGGGGAGCGCGTAATCAATCTCAGTTTATTTTGCGGTGCCAAGTCTTTTTACGATAGATTCCAGTTACATTTCATTTATAATGTTATAGATCACTTTCGCTGATTACAAATTGACATTAGTCCAACTTCTCGTTTCCAGAAACGATTCACTAAACTGTGCGCCTCAATAAATACTAGATGGCTCCAGCGGACAGTCGCACTGTTAACGTTATTTCCCTTTACGACGCGTCCGAGCTCCCGTTAAATCTAGATGTGCAGTCATAACTTTCCCAAGTCTTCAGTGATTTTCTTGAACAAATCGACAAGAAATACACGTAATAGTTTCGAAAATGTGGATATCAATATCTTCAGACTTCTTTACTTTATTTTTCAAGCAATACATTGCCGTATTGATTGCACTCAATAATTCACATGTGAATTCTGACTTATTTCAAAATATAATTTCACGTGCATCTCTTACCCCTGCCGAAAAGATGTAAAGGGGTTGAAGTTATGTAGTATCAAAAATTGTTTATTATAAGTAGCGAATCTTTTTTATACAATATTATCTTGATATTTTTCTAGGGTAAAGACATCAGTAGTGAGCCACTTAAGGTTAGAATCTTATTCAAAGCTGTATGAAAAGTGACTCTTTGATTGGACAAAGAAGAAATATATTCACATGTATTCTAAGTAATCGACAGCTGCTCATTCACCTCTATTCAAAATGTATTCTAATCGCTGCAGAAATAATTAAATGTGTACTGAAAAGTACATATACGATTCAGTTTCATTAAATTTTACCATTTTTAGGTCTTATGAATTAATTTATTAATTTTTATCATGTTTTATCCAATAGTCGATGTGTCCAAGAGAGACGGTTCTATCTCGGGAATCCAAATGGAAAGGTTCTATCTCGGTTAAAGAAACCAGGAAGCTCGCAAACCACCATTTAAATTGTATGGTTCGTCGGCTCCCTTTCCGAGATGGAACCTTTTTATCTGCACGCTCCGGAATAGAACATTCTCATTTGGACACTTCGATATATCTGTATTGTTGAAGATAAAGTCAATACTTATTCATTTTGGAAAATAATTCAAATTTCTTTCCCTGATACTATACTTTTCAAACGTTCCCAAATTTACCCCACGTTTTTCGAATTAGGACCATTAGATCTAAAAATTTGGAAAAAATAGACTGGATACTATATTATAGATAAGATGAGAAAAAGCGAATGCTTAAATATATATATATATATATATATATATATATATTTATTTATTTATATATGCGGCATTATTTCGTGTACCCATTAAAAAAATTGAATTTTTCGAATCTATGTCAATTTTCGGCATGATTTTGTGCCACTGGATAGCAATTTACAAGTAAAAAATTTTGTCATTTGAATAAATATTTACTGAGGGGAAGGGCGTGAGAATTTTGTGATTTTTGTGGATATCTTCAATTTCGGCGATTTTTAATTCTTCTATTGGCAAAGAAACTCGCTTAGTATAGTTTCGGTATGCTTTTTCAGAAAAAGACTCATTTTCTTTTTTATTCCAGAACAAAGCTTTAGGCTTTTTTCCTTAGGAACTTTGAGGTTAAAAAGCGTGATTCTATTTTTTTATTTATGAAAATAAGCGATGAGAGTTTTAAAGAATATAGCATCTGTTTCGGCGATTTTAACTATTTCAACAGCAAAAACAAATGATATAAATTACAATTTCTACAGCGGTTTCACGCCCTTTTGAATAAATGTGACCATTTCTTGAAAAAATTTGACTTTCTTATTCACGAACATTTTTTTATATGTTTGTTAGGCTAGAAAGAAAGCTTGCGTTTTTTTCCTTAATTAACTTGAAATTTAGAAAAAAATTTAATTTTTTTAGTTAAAAATAAGTTTTAAGGGTTGCGGTGTATCCATAACCCTAGCAAATGCGCGCCAATATTTTGAACGATTATTTGTAGAAATAAAAAATTTAATTCTAATTTTAATTTTGAAGGTTATTAAAGTAAAAGGCCTACACTTTTTTTCTGGTCCAAACAAATTTTCCAAAAAAGAGTTTCTTTATAAAACAAGTGAAATTTATTTTTGAACTTCAAATGATTGTTTTAAAAAAATGCTTGAGATCAAAGATTTGTTTACCGCCGTCAGAACAGTTACATATCTTCAAAATAGATGTTATATTATCAACTATCACTCAGGGCTTATTTTTATAAATAAGCAATGCTAATCTTACTTTTTGACATCAAGACTCTTACAGGAAAACCCCTAAGTCATCTTTTGTGATCAAAAAAAGAATTTTTTTCAGAAAAGTGAAATTTGTTTTCCATTTTCATTTTTGAATGTAAAATATTTATTTTTTCAAATAATGCTTATGATCAATGGAAAGGGTGTGATAAAACCTATCGAAACTGTACTAGACGAAATTTTTTGATCGCCATTAGAAAAAATAAAAATCGCGATGGTTTTTAACAAAGTTTTTACGTTTTTATTATCTTTAATGATAAATTATGACCGACTAATTATAAATCGGACTAAAGGATGAGTGTGGTACCGTAAGGTTAGAAGGGAGGTAATGAACCTCATTTTAATATATAGTTTTTCACAGATAAATAATCTTCAATTTAATTTAGATATTATACAACTTAAAATAGTAATTTTGTCAATATCAGTTAATCTTCATCACGAATTCAAATTTTTTAACTTTTAGTTATTTTCTTATGAATGACAAAAAATTGAGAGAAAACTACTTAATAAGAATCAGTGGATGTTTAACTTATAGTTACGAAAGTACACTCTTGCAAAATCTGAAATCCTCGACACACTACTAAAGAAAATAAAAAAACATTTCTTCAGGCATGTTTTTGTTGATTAATGAAGGAGACTACTAAAAGTAGAAAATCCAAAAATAATGTTGGCAAAAGTTTAATCACTAATTAAAGTATAAATTTGTCATTCCGTATCACTTGATTTTCTGGATTTACAAACGACAATACGCCTAATTATAATGTTTTAGCTTTTCAAATCAATTAACTTGCATCAATCCATAAACTTCATTAAAATAATTTCTATCAATTATCCGAAGATAATAAAATGGAATCCAAGGTGATAATTAAATGGATGTAATCAGCGACTATCGAATATTCGTGATCACAGTGAGACCTCTAATTGACCTATTCATACCCTCATGTGGGTCCAAAACAATTACGTTGATTAATTCGAACATCGTTTGCACAAAATAGGAGACCTCGTGAAACGACAGATCACGATCTGACAATGAGAATTTTCAGGGTCATGATCTTTCAAACATTCACCTTCATAGTTTATACTAAGTGCAGCGTACCACTTTAGCACATTTTGTAACTTTTATCTGCACGCAAGACATTTGAAACTTCTTCTGCCCTATGTTTATCAGAACTGTTATTTGTAATTTAATGCAGGGATATTAAAATCACATCCGAAGGCACGATCAGGCAGACATTAGTTCAGTAATTTGTTTCTTGAAGTCGATTAGTGGGACGTTACACTTTTATCGCATTTAACATAATAAAAATTGGTGAAAATTATTATCCAGGCTATTTAAAAAGTTAAAATTATAAATAAATTAAATTAAGCAAAATGTAAAGTGTTAACTTATTTGTGAATCTTTATTAAATTTTTATTTACATAAATTTCATTGTTGAGCAGAGGTATTAAAATTTTCGTTTGTTTAACTTTGATTATAGTCAATAGTTTCAAATTAATTTTTAAAGTAATTTCTTAATTGCTCAGGTAAGTAATAAATTTTCGAAAAAATAGTAGGTATCTGATATTAGTATTCCGTAAGTTAATAGATCTACGTTTTATTTACTTAATGTGAATCAAAAGTTTAAAAAATTTATCTATGAGTCATTTGTTAATTGAAGCTATTAATACGAAGTGAATATAGGATGTAAAATATCAATGTATAATTTACAATCATTTAAAATAATGTGGCTAAGCATGTCTATTTACTATTTTCTTTTAATTATATAGACATGCTCATTTCATTAGCAATTTGCTTTCTTATAATGGAAATCATTTTTTTAATTCTTTCTATTTTGACGCATTTAAAGTAATTATTGATTGATGAACCCGTTTTGTTACAAAAATTGACATTTACGATATTGTAATAATATGGAATTTGGTTAAACTTCTGTAAACGATAAACTTCGGAAATATCAAAATCTTATATTTTTTGTCATTTGTATTATATCTAGAAATTTGCATATCACATAAAAACGATTTTAAACATGAATTTCCGTGATACATATTTAAAATACTACATTTATTAGTAATATAGCACAGAGACTGAACTGGGGATAAAATATTCGTGGAAATTACAGTTTAGTATAGACATATATTGTTCAGTACTACTTAAAATTGCAATTATCGGGTATTATCAAACTTTTCTTTGATGGATACGCTTTCTCAAGGGAAAAGACAACGTAACATAAACTCCAACATGTGTAGGTATTAGTTTTAGTACCCCATCCGAGTATAACTACGCACAACTTTGCTTAACTTCGGTGATCGAGCGAAAACTCTTGAACAACTGTGTTCACCTGGACACATGGAATTATTTAGTTGGAATTAAAAAAAAATTGTTTGACTGAAAACAATTTTTACTTGCAAATGAGTGTGTGGTTTTGTACAGTTATTCAGAAGGGGAGAAAATTGTACATTAGTTTTAAGAATTAGCCAAACGAGTTCAAATGACGAAAAACGCTTGGTTTTTGAAATTCTGCTAATAGCATAAGTTATAATTCCTTAAAGATAAATCTAAATGAAAATTATAAACTAATAAGAGAAGAGCATTAGTGAAGTGAAATTAATTTTATTGGAATTTGTCATAGTAAAAGTAAATGGTAGTCTATTAGGCATTTTTTTTCTCTTTTCAAGTTTAATTGTTTCATAAAAATTGTGGAACTTATGAAGAAAGCAATACTTATTAAAAAAATACTTGTCAATTATTAATTTGGTTACTGTAGCACTTTTCGGATGACCTCACTTATTTGAAAGTATTGATATCGATCAGCAGAATGTTGATTATTTATATTTTATCTATTTTTTGCCATCTGCTAATATCTCGTATTTTCCAGTCAAGAAACATTGACTTTTTCATGACACCTAGCATGCCGACAAAGTGAAAATCGAAACCGCGAATAACCGCGAGAAGTGTCTGGCTGGAAACTCAGCCTTTCTTTTGATGAGTTAGGAAAGTCAGAATGCTTCTGATTCCTGACATACTTTCCACAGCTCTTAATTCACCTCCATTGGAACGCTTCATTTTACTATCAATATTATTTAAGAGACTATTGGACATGCTTCGCAAGAAAGTGAACATTATCATCAACGACTTTGTAATGCTTAGTTTGCGGTAAATTCTTGTAAACACGAACACTGGATGCATTCGAAAATGAAAGTTCATGCCATTTCAGCGAGAGTGATGTTAAGTAAGTTTAAAAAAAATCGAATTAATTGTTATTCGTCGAACCATTCTTGCTGGCCAAATCTTGTTTTCAATTTAGAGTATCGTTTCCAAAAATATGAATTTTCTTGTGTACTGATTATATTTTTTTAGTAAAAGAATCACTTCCTTATGGGTTTTTCGATTGAAAAATAGCCTCATAGGATTTAAAATAACGTCTTACCTTATGAGGATATGAGTCCAATCAGTGCGAGTTTAACAACTTCTCTTAACATTTGTTGTTAGTCCAAATAGGGACATAAGTAGCTTATAGAGAAATCCCACTTTATTTCTTTAAAAATATTTACAACTGCACATAGGATTTATAATTTTGAAAATTCTGATAAAATAGAACGATTTAAAATTAAAATAATAAAAATAAAATTTTTTAAATAAAATTAAGTCAGAATTTTTTAATTAGCACTTTTATTCCAAAAATTCCTGCTGAAAGCGTAGGAATTTTGAACTCATGTGATATTTTAGTCGAATTTTAACAGTACATTTTAGAAGCTTAAACTCCATAAGAACCTGCAAAAAATTCAAATAAAGTAGATGTCTAAATGAAAAACTAAATACATTGAAACTTTTCGAGTAGTGTCGCCAGGAAACATTTTTTCATATCAGGGTTGGTTTTGAATATTTTGGGTCTTGAATTTTATCCTTGTGGCGATTTAGAAAAAAGTTAAAAAGGGACCTTTTTAGTAGATTTATTTCAATCTCGACTTTTAACAAACGTTAAGAAAAGGTATTAGTTTAGCACTGTTGCACTCATATACTCTGCTCTGTTTTTAAAGAACACCGTTAACTCAAAAACGAGTTTAACTGAGAAAATAGACGAAAAATGCTTAAAAGTTTTTTCGCCAGAACGCTTATTTAAACGCATTAAACAATTTACTTTTAGTGACTAATTTTACAACAGTGATTTCAATTATTACAACAAAAATTGGTTTAAATGGAAATTAGTAGTCGAAAATTAAATTATTGGTATACGAATTTGGAAGCAATAATTCGGAAGAACGCCGTCAACTTGAGTTAACGCTACGCTCTGTGCGATCAGACCCCACGAAACTGTCTCGATAATTCTGAGGAATACTGTCACGTCAAATAAAAATTATATTTATTTTTAATTATTATCGTAACTTATTTAAAGTTGAGTTGACTGACAGGCAGTGGCTGAAAATGGAATTCCAGAACCTAGGTAAACTTGGCAATTTAGTTAATATTTTTGAAACAGATATAATTGAGGATGTTGAATGATAATTTGCAATTATTGCAATCTATTTCAGTTAATTAGAAGCAAAATTTGAGCGTCCGCATGAAAATGGCCCTTATGGCCGGTATGGAGTTACGTATAGGGACATATACCTGGATAAATTTCCGATATTTTAGTCCCAAAACAAACCCTCTACGTTGAAAAATGAGTCACCGTGGTATTTTTGAAGTTGGAACTTCGAAAAATCGTTTTTCGAGAAAAAAGCATCTAAACTTGGCGAGTGCCATAAGCACACATTTTATATTTGTTCTTCGAACATGAAATATACCTACTTCCAGTTACTTTCTGGATATCAGTATAGTCCTAATACATAGTATCATCCTTCACTCAAACCCAAGAATATTAATTTTGACCTCAACTGAAAAAAAAACGCGAATATCTCCTAAACTAGAAACGGCCATATGAAACGGCTATGAAGCGAGAATGTTGAAATTCAGTAACCTTTTAATCTGAATGTATTTACAACTAAATGAATCTAAATAACTGCATCTTTATTGGATAAAAGTAACATGATCAGCTCCATCATTATTAACCATTAAGTTTTTCTCGAAGACGCTGCGATTCTTTGGAATTAAGGCAGTATATATTTTAGAATGTCTTTTTTTTTTGTTTCCGGGTCTTCCCGAAATTCTTTACTTGATAAAAAGTAAACAGTTTTAATAATTATTTTGAAATTCATAATTTTGATTTATCTGATTACAGCATTTTTCGACATAAAAACTTTTTTGGGGGTTTTTAATATTACGGAAGAACGCATGCAAATTATTTCAGCGCCCAAACGTTACCAAATAATTTAGAGAATGCCGCTATCTCCGAGCTGATGGTATTCTGGTGAATTTTTCTGTGATGTATTCGGCTGTCTATTTTTTAATTCGCAAAGTTAGGATCTACTTTCTCGAGTTAATGGTACTCTTGCCAAATAATTATCGACAGCGTATGATTTACTGGTGTTCTTGCCATAATTCTGCAATAATTACTATTTATAGCATCAACAATTTTGAAAATAGATTGGCATACTTTCTTTCACGATTTTGTTGATTTAAAATATTCACGATTTTGTTGATATCAAATATTCATTTTTCGATTTTTTTGAGTTTAAGGTGTTCTTCAAAAAATAGAGCAGCACCGTACAATAGTGGACATTTATTTGGATTGATATTGGGATTTCATTGGTACCTTTTTTACTCGCGTAAGGTCAAATATTTAATGTTACATCTACGCTTTTAAAACCCTTTCTGATCTCTCAATACTTTATAGCACAAATTGTAACGTAAAATTGCAAAAACCTAATTGTAATGTAAAATTCTAATAAATTTATTGTAAAATTATAACACATGTATTCCAATTTTCAAACAGAGTTTCCTTTAAATATAGTTTTAATATTTTATGAATTATTACTGAAGTAACTAGAATCAAAAAATCGTACAACCATCTTCCTATTACGATTATTGTAACAAGAATCTTCCTAAGTGAACAAATCATTAAGAAGTTTAAAGAATCGCATACCTTACCTAAAAAAATGTCTCATGTACGAAATTTTCATCTTTAGAATTTCTGGGCATTGTTCAACTATACGGCATACTTAATTTATGATTTACGTATGATCAAAAGCTAAGGTGAACGATTTTTTAAATTTTTAATTAAAATAAAATGCAAACCATATATGCAGGAAACTCTTATTTTCTCATAATTCAGTACATAAAACATTTATTGTAAAACCATATTGAATTTTAGTAATAAACTACCAATACATTTAATGTAAAAAATTCTTAACAAAAAATTAAGCAAATTTTTGTTTCATTGCTTCACCCATCCTTTTATAATGTCTATAGTTAATCAATTGGGTGCAATAACGAAGTTCTGGTAACTTCATGTTGTAATGTAAGAACAAGTAAAAAATAATTGACTTATAAAAACGCAAGGACACCGTTATTGCACTCAACCACTCAATTATACTTTTCATTTCCTTTTCTTTCAATTTTTTTAAATAACTGGGCAGATCATCAGTTTTACATGCTGACGATAGTAGCTTTTGCATTTCCGCTTTTCCATGTTGGCTAACTGGGTCTGGCGGATTGGCCGAAGAGTCTCTTGCCCATGATCTTCATTTTACAAATCGGGATATTGCGATCAGAGATGAAGACTTTCTCCAATGAGCTAAATGTCCTGTCGCAAAGATGAAGCTTGTTTGCACCGGCAGAAGAAAATAATCGAAGAAAACGAGGTTTATCGAGTTGAACAACTTCGGTAAAAAAAATTGCTTCTAGTAAGATGCTCGAGTAAAACATACGTGTTAAAACAAGAACATGAGTAAAGGCAACACTTAGAATCAGAATTCTAACACTCACTTAATTATTTCTGTTTTTAATTTGCAATTCATAATTAAATATGTCCCAATGAAAATAATTGATCAAAAGTGTACTTTTTTCAAATTTGAAATCCAGTGCTTTATTATACTTTCGTGTTACAAGAGTAGATTAATCTAGTTCAACATATTAATTCCCAGGACGATCTACAAAATTCGGTTCCCAATTCCCAACTGTAATTCTATATGGATGAGATTATACTGAATTTATACTGTACTGCATAAATTAAACGGCATTATAATTGAGTCTAATCGAAAAAGGTACTTAGCATACAAATTTTATAAATAGTAATATATCTCTGAGGTTATTTTTCGATTAATTCCACTTTTGTTCGGTTTTCGAACATCACTCAAGTGCTCACCACTAATTTAATACACCATCAATTTTTTACCTTGGTTAACAATATTTCCGCATTCAAAAATTTGCTTACGCCTCGAAAAAATATGTTAGTACGACATAGGAGATGAAAAACGCACAACTCAAAAAGCGGGAGATATGAAATTTGTGAATGAAAGCCGTCTCTATATAGGAAGCACTCGAATTGTGTTAGCATTTTAAACGATAACATCCACAGATTCGATTCAATGGAGTGAAAATTCGGTTTGGGGTGTTATCATAAACTGTTGGACTGGTTGCACTTTTTTTACTGTCATCACACAGCGGTTCACATTATACTTGTACACAGCGGTAAGAAACTTACAGAGTAGAGCAGCATATCTTCCGCCTTAACGCATGAACGGTTCTCTCGTGTAATACGTTTAACAGCACTTAAGATGTATGACCTCGATCGTCTCGCGATCTCCGGAAACAGAAGACACTCCTAAGTTCCGCTGGGCCTCTTTCCGCGGTTCCGCGAGTCTATGTCGTATACGCACTCTGGGGAGAAACAGTGAACTGTTTCGCCCTGACGCGATCCACTTGACTTAACTCAAAGCTCCAGTTATCCCCACACAGCTCGAGGAGCCGGTTGCCGGTAACTTGAGAGAGTAACCCCCCAACATCCTCCTTGAAATGTCTCAGATCTTTCGGTAGGATCTTTCATGGTGGCGAGTGTGTGTACACGTGTATCACACTATCGCTGCTACCAAGAGAAAGAGGGGCCACCATATACAGTGTCGCCGAAAAGATACTTGGAAGACAATGCTTTCGATTATGATGTTCAAGTTTAAATAACGTTCCTGAGCAGTGGTGTTGGATTATGGAATAAAAGTTATTTTTGTACGTTTGGATTAGAAATTGTTATAGACTAAGAACTAATTTCGTTCTCATTTTCAAATTTTTGGTAAGGCAACTGTGATGCATGATGACTTTGAGATGCTTTCCACCTGAGATGAATACTAGAGTTATTGGTGAACGACCCTGCTCGGAGCGGCGTTGTGCATCCTAGATTGATATAAAGTCTATCCCTTTATTTTCAGATTTATTATTTGTATACTTCTCTTGTATGATAACTTAAAATATTGTCTACCGACTTTATTTTCATGCATTTTTCTCATTGACGAATCTCTAGGAGCAAGGTGACTAAGGGGTACAGAGAAGACTTGACTTAGGGCACTTCAGAATATTTCAAGGCTTTATTATAGTTGAGGTATAAGCGAAAAAAACGTGATAAATCCAGTTCTTGAAAAATTGAGATAATGATTGTGTCTGTATTTTTGAAACATCCTCAATTAAATTATCTTAAATTGAGGGAAAATTATTTCACTTCTTTTGAAAAATTATGATTACCGATTACAGATTAATTACGTAAATTGGTTAAACTTTTCAAACATGTAAACAATGTTTAAAATTCATAAATAATTTACAATGTGTCTCCTATTACATATCATTTTATAGAACTTTAAGATTTCATTTAACAAATTTTAAATATATTATTATCATTTATAGAATTATCTTCTGATTTTATATGTGAACAAGAAATTATAAATTTAAATAATTAGACCATGAATAATCTGTAAAATATTCCTTCAGCGAATCAAATGTGAACAAATCCATTTTCGTTTAGTTGATAACTTTAGGTAAGTATTAAATTAAAAACGTTTTGTACTTCATTTATTTGTCAGCTTAATAGATTCAAATAGCCCATTTAAAATTTCATTTTCTTCAAGGGATTTCAAGCTACAACATATCCTTAAGTATTGAGAAATTAATTAAGTAGACTTATCACGTTTTATTCGCTTACTCTTCAGTTAAGGTACTTAAATGTTTTATTGTGTATCAAATTTCAAAGTCTATAACTTTAATAAATATAAATCTTTCAATTTAATTCAATTTATTTCAAATTTTGTTGACTCTTAAATTCAAAATTATTCTTATACGTCTTTATTTTTTTTTCATTCTCATCCTTATAAGACGGTATCTACTAGCTTTATGTAAAATTTCTATTTTTTCCGATTTTCCCAAAATTTCCACGTTTTGAGACTCCCTCAGCCAGAAAAAAACAACAATTTTTACGACTGTGTCGGTCTGTCGTCTGACGGTAGTATCGTATAGGCACAATAACTTTTGTCAAGACTAATCAGATTGGATTCATTTTCTGCAAACTTTTTTAAGGCCGAAAACTAAAGCAGGAGTTCGTTAACCAGCCATTTTTGACGAACAGTTATAATTTTATCCTTCGAAAATGCTTTTTAATGAATTAAAACTTCAATTTTCAGGCCGAACTATGCGGCATACGAAAAAAAGGTCATGAAGAAAAATGCTTTATCCTAAATAGTTCTACAAATTATCTTCAGAATATTTTTTGATAAGATCAATAGTTTTTGTTTTAATCGTTAAAAATTATTAATCATAAAAAATACCATTTTCCAGAAAGATTAAAAATCTGCGTTGAGAATTTTTTTGATAATACGGATAGTTTAAGTCTTAATCATGATAACGCTTTTGAAAAATTGAAGAATTCCATTTTCCGGATAAATCGTCCTTCACTTTTTCCTGATAGAGCTCACGGTTTTTTTTCAACATAAAAAAAATCGAAAATTTGAATTTTCAGCGAAACAACGCGAGATATGAAAAAAGGCTAAAAATAAATTACTTTTCTGTTAAAAAGACCTACAAATCCAAAATTTAAATGTTCAGTCCAACAGCGTGAGATTTTAATAATGGATTAAAGACTGCAAGACTATATTATTCTCGTAAAAGAAATTAAGATTAATTTTAATGGAGAATAAGCCAGAACCACATTAGAAAATGTTGACACAGATTTTTATACTGTGAACACATCAAATAAATTATTTTATAACACAGTATTATTCTATTATATAATATTATATCTTATTAATTAATAATTTATCAGAAAATCATATAAATACATGTAAAAACCCGAACCATTAAAGTAAATTAATTTATGAATGTAAATTTATGAAATTTTGTTATGTCTTACGGTCCACATAAAAATTAAATAAAAAATGAGCCAAAAATAACTTTCTAACTCAAAATTTATTAATGAAAAACTCCTTTCTCCATCCTTCACGTACGTTTCGGTACAATTGCTTACCCTTTTCAAAAGGTTTTTAAACCTAAATACATTAATACTTCAAGTTAGTAATATTAAATAGAAAAAAAAATTAAAATAAAAAAAAGAGGAATAATTAATATAAATTTGTACCTGAGATAAGATTAATTTCGAAGAGTAAACAAACATCGAAAAAGGAACCATAGAAAAATGTCATTTTTTGAATAAATTCAAGTCAGAAAAATTGTAGTCAAATTTTAAAATAAATTAAATTTGTTTATAGAAGTCTCAAAATTGAAGACTTCACCGTAAGACATAACAAAATTTCATAAATTAACATTCTTAAACATCGTCGGTCGAATAAAAGGATTGATTTGTTTATCAAATCATTACAAAAAAAAGTAAATTAATTTGTTTTTAATCCAAAATTACACCTTAAACTAAGCCGAGCAAGAAGTGCAGATGTTTACATTCTCATCTCAATGAGAAGGAATTAGTTTAATGTAAAATTTGACTTATTCCAGTTTCATAGAATCTCCGCGTTTGGAGACTCCCTGATTTAGAAAAAAAGATTTCCAAAAAAGGTGTCTGTCTGAAGTCTTTAGTCTCTCTGTAATCTGTAGTCACTTTCGAAAGACTCATTAGATTGGATTGAGCTTTGGCACAATTCTTTAAGGCCTAATAAAAAATTAAAAGATCGTTAACCAGCTATTTTTGACCAATAGTTCTGATTTCATCCGTCGAAAATGGTTTTTGAGAAATTAAAAATTCAATTTTCCGGCAGAGCTATGTGACATGTGAAAAAATTTTAAGAGGAAAAATTATTTATCCCAAAAATATCTTCAAATTTTCTTGTTTTATTTTAGAATGGGTTTTTCTAGAAATTAAAAATATTTGATGAAACAGAGGAAGGGAGTTGATAATAGGATATAGTATAGGCTAATGTTGTAATATTTTTTCCAAAAACATAGTTAAAAAAATTAGATTTAGATTTTTTGGGTGATACTTCTTTAGGTGATACTTCAATATTATTGAGTAAAATATTATAATATTTTTTCTAGGATCATAGTGAAAAATAACTTGTTTGTATATTTCTCAGAAAAACAGCCGCGTTGTGTAAGGCGGGCGGGCATTTAGGAGAAT
>CAKNWU010278813.1:0-28386 GCA_932072015.1 Andricus quercustozae
TATTTTCAGCGATGGAGCACATTTTTGGCTAAATGGCTACGTAAATAAACAAAATTTTTATTTTTGGGGAAGGGTAACTCCATATGTAGCCCATTCAAAACCTCTTTACCCTCTGAAAGTCACTGTATGGACAGCTGTTTCTTCCAGGGGAATTGCTTTGCGGTTTTTGACGGTACCATCTCTGGCGAAAGTTATCAGTGACTTCTCGAACAAAACTTCTTCCCTGATGGGAAGGAAAAGGGTTTAGTTATGAATCACTATTTTATGCAAGATGGAGCATCCTCGCATCACACACATAAATTTTTTAATACATTTTCAAAGCATACGGACATCATGAGATTGGACTAAAGAGCAACTTAAAGCGGCTACTCAGATAGCGGTTCACGATATTTCACATTTTGTAAGACAGCGTGTGTTTTATTGTTTAAAAAAAGGTTCGCTTATTATGTCAATTCAGATGCTGCACATTTCGAAAACCTCTACCATTAAGTGTATTGCCCCAGGCGAATTATCGGTATCTTTTAGATGTTCGTTTCCAAAATATGTAAAACTTTTAAAATCATGCAATTGTGCTACTTAATGAAACTTTTAAGTTGCTACTATTTATTCAGCACTTCATTTTTTTATTCCTGTACATGTACAAGAATAGTCATCAATCAGTTTTCACATATTTTCATTCCTGCACACGGTTTATTACTTCGGTTCAAATCTATCAAATCGTTTTAACATCTTTCAAATATTAATTAGATTTAAAATTGTTGAAACAATTATTCTTGTTAAAACAAAATATTTTGTTCAGTAAATCATTAAAAGATATAATTTTCTGGAATTAATTACACAATTTACGAATGTCATTATTTAGAAAATTAATTTGTCTCAACGAAATCGCTCTCAAAAACAACTCTCCATAACGAATATCAGGGTATCACTTCTGAGATAAAATAATACACACATAGTGTCAGAGATTCGAAAAAACTAGCATTTTCTACACAATTGATGGAATTAAATTTGAACAAAGTAGTTAAACTTTTGATCATGTATCCGAATTTTTAATCAAAAAGATTAGTTTACTACCAAAAAGTCGATTTTTGTCAAATAAGTCGAAAAAGTCATACGATCCTAGCCCGGTACCGTTTTCCAAAGATTTTTCTTTTCAATATGTTTACACACTGCGAGCAGTTTCCTTTAAAAACAAACCATTTTTTATGCTCGAACATGATTTTGACTAAACTGAAGTCTATAGTGTTTTTATTTTCAAAGTATATTTTTTATAATTCGTCGTAAAAACCTTCAAAACTGTAAGATTTTATTCTTTTTTGGTTAGAATATTTGATTTAGAGAGTACAAAATAAAGCACACGTATTTTATCATCTTATTGTTTGTTCTTTATTTGACATTGAATTTTCTCTGTACTTTTAAATGATTCCCGGAACTTTCCTTTTTATCCATTTTTTTGTTACGTACATAGTTTATAACCAATTAAAACCAATACCTCAGAGATAAAAATTTAATAATTATATCTCCGAAGGACAATCTTGAAACTATAACGTCATCTCACATATATTTTAGATAACGACTACTTACGTATATATTTGTACTCTGATGATGCAAGAGAATATTCTTTAGTTACATTTGTCAACCCACTTATTAACTGAAGCATTAATTAGTTTTTTCTCTACGTTGCGAAAATGAGGATGGTCTACGGTTTCGTTTTCACTCTGGCGTTCATCTTTAATTCTATTGGTGAATATACTAATATAATATATCTATAATTTTTATTATATTTCATATAATACATGCATGAATATGTCGTCAAAAATTATTAAGTCACAGCAGTGTTGCCGCCAAGTGAGAAATCCTGAGGAACGAAACGGGACGAGAAATACCTGCTGTCTCGGTATTGCACGTCTCGTTTTGCCACATGTCATTTTTCTTCCTCTCGTTGCGTCCTGTCTCGTTCCTCGCTTCGGGTATTCCGAGGAATGCGACATATGTGCGCTAGCAGAGCGGACAGCTCGCGGGAGCGTTATTTTACCACTCTGACACTCTAATACTGAATTAGCGTTCTTCAATGAATATCTAAAGTCGAAATCTGATTACATATTATACTTGTTTGTACATTACTGATTAATTTCATACCAAACACGAATATGTTACGATCTTTCCTAAAATTTAACTTCACTCTATTAATATTTTGCTTCGTTCTTATTAATAATTTATTTTTTTAATTATAACAAGAGAATATATGAAACAGAAATGTAAATAGATAGGTAGATTTTCAGGACATTTGTAGTTTGAAGAAGTTAGCAAATATTAAAATATTTGAAATGTTTGTGAAATCCTTGAAATATTTCGAAATGTTTGCGAATTACTCCAACTCTTTTAAAATATGCAAAATACATGTGAAATCTTGAAATTTCTCAGAAATCTTTTGGAATCTCTTGAAATTTTAGCAAAATCTTTGAAATCTTTCTGAAATTTTTTGAAATCTTTTAAAAAGTTTAAGAATTCGTTGAAATACTTGTGAAATATTTTTCAAATATTTTGTAATAATTTGAAAATATTACAGTATTTGAAATGTTTGTGAAATCTTTAAATATTTGGAAATCTTGGTGAATTCCAGAAAGCCTTTTAGTGTAGACAAATTAACTCATTTTAAAAGTAAGGTTTTTTTTTTAGTTTCTGTAGGAAAAATTAATTTTTGTATAAAAACCTTAAAATAAAAAGAAGTCTAGGTGCTCTGCACATAATTTTTTTCAGCCTAAAAAATCTTTCTAATGTTCAACGTGTACTTCCGAAACATTTTAGAATATCAGATCATTACAAATGACGCGTCGATGAATTTTTTTTAATGAACTTGTCATCCTTAATGATCCGATTTTTTCAATGTTTTGGAAGTACGTTTCGAACATAAGAAAGTTTTTCTATGCTGAAAAATTATTCATAAAATTTGGAGCTGCTTTTTTTTTATTTTCAGTGCTAAATAAGACATTAAATTGTCCCTATATGAACTTAAATATAAATCATAAAAAAATGGTGAAAATTGCTAATATAATGCAGATTAAGAAACAATAATAATATTCCCGATTTTTCCACAATTCTGCGATTAAAGAACTTTTTTATTTTATTTCGACTCTGCCAAACCCTAAGACATAAATGTCATTTCTTACTTATTTAATTCTTATCATACACTAAAATATCATAAAATTTGAACAATATGTAGTAGTCAAAGTGAGTCAAGCAGAAACGAACTTTCGATTGTTTGAATATCCCGACAAGTATATTTTATTTACCAAACGCAGACATTGGACACCACAACATTTTTAAATTCTACTTTGAAATATTAATAATTAGATTAGTTCTGAATTCTTGAAACTCCAAGTGACTTAAAAATATACCAATCTTTTAACCTTTCTCTTTCATAAATTCTATTGTTTTAATTGGCAAAATAAGTTTTTAATAAGAACAGAATACCATACAGTGTGAAGTTAAATCTTTGAAAAAGTCGTAGCATAGTCTTGTTTGATATCAAATTAACTAGTAATGGACAAAAAAGTACAATATGTAATCAAATGTCGACTTTGACTATTCATTGAAGAACGCTAATTGGCATTAGCGCGTCAGAGTGGCAAAATGACGCTGCCGCAAGCTGTCCGCTCCACTAGCGCACATCTCTTGCATTCCTTGGAAAAACTGAGGCGAGAAAGAGGAAGAATGAGACGGAATGAGAAAGCATGTGAAGAGACAAACCGAGGAATATGCCAGAGAAAACAAGACGACATCACGATATAATGGCCATTACATACCAACGAACTTGAAAAACGGCTCTTAAGGTCGGCTTCTACGGCTCTCATTAAAAGATACATGTATCAATAATGTCCCCCTTGTTCCTCTTTGTGCATAATATACCACTAAGTTAAAAACATAGAATTTAATTCTTAGCAATGCAATCGAATTTATTTGAGGATAGTTGAAATATCAAACTGAAAAGCTTGGAGAACAATTTTTGTACTGAAATTATCTAGAAGTGACTAGCGTGCATTAATAATAATCGGACTTATATTCTTTTAAATTTGAAAGAATTGAAAAGAACTCTATGAAGTTTACAAAAACTCCAGGGGATTTTTAACGTATTGAGAATAAATTCCAAAAATCAAAACTCTGATTTTAAAGCATTTTATACCAAAAACGAGAATAAAGTCTCAATCTCTTCTTGAAGCTGTTTAACAAGAAACATGTATTTTCTATTTCTTTTCGCAGAGTTAAGTTCACTGTCAAGCAGAGATTGCCTTGACACTCCCCTCCCAATTCACTGTCGTTCTTCTTCTTCTCGTCGTATACATCAGGCTCCTGAGGAGCATCCATTTCGTGCAAGGGACAGGTCGCCCCCTGGTAGGCCTCCTTCTCCAAAAGTACTTGGATACGCACTTGGACAACTTGGATACATTCGGCTTATTCCCCGCACAAATCAGAACCAACGGTTTGAATTTCGAAGATACGTTTTTCCTAATGGTTATCCGATTAGATTGCGACCAGAAAAAAATAAATATATTGCCGTGCCAAACCAGGAACATATTGTATTATCAGCATCCAATGGTGACATTTTTGCAATATTAGAGTATAGCGGGATCCTTTGGGGAATATATAAGACAGGTAGAATTAAGTCAAGAATTAAACTGAATATGATAAGCGGAAATGTTGATAATTTGACCCGAGATGAAATGCGAGATTGTCCAGTGGGCGAAAGTCAACCAATCTTCCCAAAAAATTTCATTACAGCTTCAGCATATAACGACTCACTACAGTCCGAATGGAATCTTAATAGTGAATGCAACCCTGGTTCTTGTTCTTCCGACAGACAACGTTTACCTGGCCTGACTTCTCCTCAGGAGCCTCCTCTTCATTCCGAAACCATCTTGCCTCCTGGTTGGCCGCCTGCATCTAAAGTACTTGGATATGCACTTGAACAACTTGGACACGTTCGGCTTATTCCCCGCACAAATCAGAACCTACGATGCGAATTTCGAAGATACGTTTTTCCTGCTGGTAAACCAATCAAATTGCTAACAGAAGATCACAGCTATATTCCCGTTCCAGCCCAAGAACAGATTATAGTATCAGCACCCAATGGTGACATTTTTGCAATATTAAAGCATAGCGGGTTTCTTCGTGGAATATACGCGACACGTAAACCTAGACCGAGAATTAAAGTGAATATGATAAGCGGAAACGTTCATAATTTGACCCCAGATGAAGTGCGCTATTTCCCAGTTGGCGAACGTCGCCCAATCTTTCCTTACAATTTTATTAAAGCTTTAACAATTGACGATTCGCTACAGTCTCAATGGAATACTAATAGCGAACGTAAACCTGGCTCTTCTTCTTCTGACATACCACATTCACCTGAACGGACTTCACCTCAGGAGCCTCCTCTTCGTGCCAGATCCAGTTCCTCTCCGGGAAGGCCTTTTTCTGTTCAAGTACTTGGATGTGCAATAGAACAACTTGGTTATGTTCGGCTTATTCCTTGCAGAAGCAAGAATCAGCGGTTTGAATTTCGAAGATACGTTTTTCCTGCCTATAAACAAATTCAAATGCGAATAGATCATACGAACTATATGATTGGACCAAAGCAAGAATATATTGCATTGTCAACATCCAGTGGTGACGTTTTTGCAATATTGGATTATACTGGGAGTCTTCATGGAATATATAGAACAGATGAATATAATTCAAGAGTAAAAATGAATATAATAAGCGGCGCAGTTGAAAATTTGACTCCATATGAAATAATGTGTTGCCCAGTAGGAAAAAATCACCCAGTCTTCCCAAACAGCTTTATTAAAACTTTTGCAAATTACGATTCACTAGAGTCTGAATGAAATCCTAATGGCAAACGCTATGCTGTTTCTTCTTTTTGTGCCAGACAAAACGCACCTGCCCGGACTCATCCCCAGTAACCTTCTCTTCATGCCACGTCCAGTTCTCCTGCGGACAAGACTCCTTCTCATGAATTTCAAGGATATGCACTTCGACAACTTTGATAGATTCGGCTTATTCATGAGGCTAATCAGAACTGGCAATTCGATTTTTGAAGATAATATTTCCCCGCCGATAAAGAAATTGGACTCCTTGTAGGAAATGGTAAATTTGTATCACGCCAAACCAAGAATATATCGTGTTATCAGCATCCAATGGTGACGTTTGTGCAACGCTGGATTATACTAGGATTCTTCGTGAAACATATAAGACAGATAGACATTATTTGAGGATGAAAATAAATATGATAAGCTGTGATGTTAAGAATATGACATCAGATGAAATGAAGGAATGTCATGTAAGGCAGATATTACGCAATCTTCCCACACCTTTTTATGAAAGTTGTTACAAATTGCGATTCACTGGAGACTGTATATTTAATTCAATGAAAAAAGTGTAAAATGAGACATAATAATCCTTGTAGCCTGAAGTTGGATAACAATTAAATCAAAACATTAAAACATCATTCTATTTTTATCTTCGAATTTTCACATGAATTGCTATTTTTGAAAATTGTATGTCAATACAAATAACCAACTTTTACATAAGAGATTATGATTTTTAATATTAAAAATCTGTGAAAGCGTTATAATTACTATAATGTACCGCCGGTTCAATTCGGTGGGATCGTGGTTACCATCTTATCAGTTCAAGATGTTTCATACTCGACTGTTGCAACTGCACTAGGACCGTTTAGCCGTTTCTCTTCATGGTTCAGTAAGCTGATTCCCAGAATATAAACATCCTTATCGGTGTAAAACGATATCTGCTAGTTTCAAGTGTAAATGGCTACATGTCTGTACGCCGTTGTGTGACTTAAATGTGCGCTCTGTCTGCCGTCCAACGATGCCATGATTCGATGCCGCCCTGGTTTGTCTGAATTTGGTAGAAATGCATGCCCGTTGGTGCAGTTTGAAGGGCGATATCGTTGATAATTAATAAAAAATAAGGAGTCGGGTCGGACTACCGTTTAAAAAGGTCATTTCTGGCCAACATTTAACTTTAGTTATTAATGAAGTATCGCACCAGCTCAGTTCCGCATCGAGTGTTGACGGGCATGAGAAACCGTATTTTTTACGTATTCCGTAGTACTTCTTGTCAGTGCAAGAATTAGTAAAGAACTGTGATGATAATTTGAGTGTGACCGACTCGAAGGTACGAACGCGTAGGTGAGGTATGGCATTTTCTCAAGAATTTTGCTAATTTTAATTGGATGTTCAGTGCTAAGCGAAAATTTGGAAAGAAACCATGGAGGGAAGCTATATTAGGAATCATTGACTTCTACAACATGCTGACTGTCATAAAAAGACGGAAAAGGCAATTTTCACATAAAACAAATACCTTCTCATTCAAATGAGAATGTAAAAATTACGTTTTTAGACAAACCACAGAAGCTTTGAAGGAAAGGAATAGATAAAATTTGGTCACCGAAAAAAGAGCTACAAATTTGTCACAAATAATTGTTTGATAGGACGCGTATTTTTCTTTTGATAGTAAAAAATGATATTAAAAATAAATTTTTTTTTTGAAAAACGACAAAAGGTATGAAAAAAATTAATAGAAAAGTGTTGTTCAACCAAAAAAGATCGACAAATTTGTAATTAACTTTTTTTTATAAAAATAATAAAAAAAAAGAAATGATTTTTTGGAAAAACGTCACAAGCTACAATAACATTCTA
This sequence comes from Andricus quercustozae, assembly GCA_932072015.1. Lineage (NCBI taxonomy): Eukaryota > Metazoa > Arthropoda > Insecta > Hymenoptera > Cynipidae > Andricus > Andricus quercustozae. Next base: position 7,719 of record CAKNWU010278813.1, read on the forward strand.
TTTAATACAATTTTTTGCCTACCTTATATCGAAAAACTTTTTGAGAACCACTTTACTTTCAGATGCGAATTTGTTGTTTAAATCGTGAGCAATGATATTGAAAATAAGTAAATTGAATTTATGGAAAAACGACACAAGCTGTAATAAAATGTTTCATAACAAAATTGTTTGTCCTATAGGAAGCGCCCTTTTTCAATTATAAAAACAAGACGATGAATTTTCAGGGTAGCTGAGAATAAAATATGATGCAAAAAAAGCAGCACAATTTGAAGTGAACATTGTCAATACAATAAATAACAAATTGTTCAATATCTAAATAAGCACTGTCAATACGAGGTACAGAAATAAATGTAATATACATTTGATATAATAGTGTTAAACATGAAAACAAATGTGCGTGTGCAGCGGTCAGCTTTTTCGTAATAGGTATAATCATTCACAAATCTTAATTTCAATTTATTTTATTGTAGTGTTTAAAATATTTGTCGAAGCACTGTCCTTGTGTATTATGTAGGTGTATGTGTGTGTTAATTACTCGAAATTTGCCATTTTTACTAAAGCTCCTTCGGCGTTAACTGACACGTTCTCATCACGTGTCTCGTAAGAAAAAAGATTGAAAGTAAATTATGAGATCTAATTCAGTCATCTAATCACGATTGAAACTAAAACTACGTATCTAACCAAAAAGGAGGAATTACAAATTTGTGTCGTTTGTCCAAAATGTTATTTCTTTATTTTTCGTGATGTGTTTTTTACGTCAAATTAAAAAGTGATTAATAATGAATTAGTAGCCCTTTTTTGGGTGCATGGCTTTTTTCTCTGCATCTTTTTTCGTATCTTGGATACTTTGACCGCAAAATGGAATTATTCATTTTTCATAATTTTTTCTGCGATAATAATTTGAATTTTCAATTTTTCAACAACAAAAAAACTAAAAAATTATTATGCTAATCTTGTAAAACTTTCAAGAAGCGACGTTTTCCTTATATCGACTTTTTTCATATTGTGTGCCGTTTGCCTAAAAATTTCCTTTTTCGTAAATATAAATTGTTCGAATTTGTGAGCACTGCAAATATCAGTACATAGAATTTTCAATTCTTAAAAAACAATGTTCGCAACAAATTTGAAAATGCTCTAACTTTTTGAATTTTCATCCAAAGATAGGCTACAGACATACCGCTACAGACAGGCTAAATGCAGACTACAGACAGACACCTTCGTGAAAATCGTTTTTTTGAACTCAGGATGTTTTAAAACGTGGAGAATTGATGAAAAGCGATCAATTCAAATTTTACATGAAACCAATACCTTCTCAATAGGATGAGAATGTAAAAATATTTTAGAGATGGAAGAATGTTTTCGGAATAACCCTAATTCCTCGATAAGTAAAGCAGCGCAACAAATCAACAATTCGCCGTTAGTAATCCTACGTAGGTTATATTAGTAACGATAGTAATTCTAGTTACAACAAATAAAGTAGTCACATGTACCACCAATTTATTTTTCAAGAAATAAAAGTAGTAAAAATTACAAGTCTCCCTCCTTGGCGACATTAGCAAAACTGAAACCTGAGCAGAGTTGCCAACATTCGCACTAAAATATCGCGTTATGTTCTCGATCTTCGCCATTTTCATCTTAACCTTTTTGTGAATTACGCAGTACTGAAGACCGTGAAGACTGTCGCATCGATCTAAATTTTTGCAATAGACTTACTGATACTGCAAGTCTGTACTTTTAAATACATAAATTATAGCAGTGTTTTATTAACATCCCAATGGTCATGTGGGTGTATTTTGACATGACGTCTTATCAGGATCTGGTTTCTATAGGAAGTCTTGAGGACCTCTTATGTCCTTTGTTGGAAATTATAGCAAAATCTGCTATAAATTCAATGTTGAGAAATACTTACTTCGCAATAGACCACGAGCCATTAATTTTATGCTAAAATTTTCTAGTTTCAATAGTAAGGACTAGTAATTTAAATATTGAAACTCACTAACTTTAATAGCAAGGACTACTATTTTAATTATCAAAACTTACTAATTGTAATAGTGAGGATTACTACTTTAAGTAGGGACATCCACTAGCTTATTTGTAAGACTTACTAATTAAAGTGGTAAGGCTTACTACCTGAAAATAGTATGTAGCATCGAAAGTTGTGGTGACAACAAGTAAAGTAGTAGGGAAAACTATTACCAATCTTGCTAATAAAAGTAGTAGCCACAACCAGTTAAATAGCAGAGGCATACATTAGAAACTAAAGTAGTTGGGCCTAATACTTTATTAGTTGGCGCAACAAACTATTTTTTTCAGTGTATCATCTATTGATGGTTACAACATATTCGAAATATTAATTAGATTTAAAATACTTGAAACAATTATTCTTGTCTAAACAAAATAGTTTATTCAGTAAGTCATTAATAGATACAATTTTCTGAAAGTAATTAAACAATTTACAATTGTCATTAATTAGAAAATTATTATCACTTGCTCCTTGTTGTAGAAATGATCTAGAAAATTCCAGTTTTTTCGAATCTCTTTCACTATTTCGCTCATTAATTAGTACATTCTTGTCTCAACGGAATCTATCTCAAAAACAACTAGCCATAACGAATATTAGGGTATCAGTTCTGAGATAAAATAATACTGAATACTTATCATAACACATAGTGACCGAGATCCGAAAAAACGAAAATTTTCTTCACAATTGATGCAGTGAAATTTCAACGAAGTAGTTAAACTTTTGAGCGTGTATTAGAATTTTCAATCAAAAAGATTATTTTACTACCAAAAAGGGGAATTAAAACAAAAATTTATATTTAGAAAAAAATGGTTAAACTGTTAATTAAAAATGATTGATTTTCAACTAAACACGCAGATCTTCAATTCATAACATTAACTTTTATAATGTATTTCAATAACCTTTAAAAAATCGATTTTTTCAAATAAGTCGAAATAGTCATACGATCCCAGTACGGTACCGTTTCCCAAAGATTTTTCTTTGCAATATATTTGCATACTGCGAGCAGTTTAATTTTAAAAAATTAATTTTTTATGTTTGAACAGGATTTTGACTAAAATGAAGTCTATAGTGGTTTTATTTTAAAAGTAAACTAAGGTACGCATCTTTTTATATCTTATGTGTTCAAGTAGGTCATTATCCTTTACTCGCACTTATTACGCGTATTCTTTTTTTTAGTTCATCGTAAAAACCTTGAAAACTGTAAAATTTTACTTTTTTTGGTTAGAATATTTGATTTGCTTTTGGAGAGTTAAGACTACAGCACACGTAGTTTATCATCTTATTGTTTGTTCTTTATTTCACATTGACTTTTCTCTGTATTTGTAAATCATTGAAGGAGCTTTCCTTGTTCACAATTTTGTTTGTTACATACATAGTTTATAACCAATTAAAACTAATACCTTTGAGATGAAAATTTAATAATTATATCTCCGAAATACAATCTTGAAACTAATAACGTCATCTCACATATATGTGAGATAACAACTACTTACGTATATATTTGTACTCTGATGATGCAATAGAACATTCTTTAGTTAAATTTGTGAACCCACTTATTTACTGAAGTATTAATTAGTTTTTTCTCTATGTTGCGAAAATGAGGATGGTCTATACTTTCGTTTTCACTCTGGCGGTCCTCTTTCCTTCTATTGGTGAATATACTAATATAACATATCTAACACTTTCATTATATTTTATATAACACAGTGTTGCCGCCGAGCGAGAAATCCCGAGGAACGAGACAAAACATACCTGCTGTCTCGTTTTGCCACGTCTCATTTTTCCTCGTCTTGTGGCGTCCTTTCTCGTTCCTCGCTTCAGGCTTTCCGAGGAATGCGACATATATGCGCCAGCAGAGCGGACAGCTTGCGGTAGCGTTCTTTTGCCACTATGACAGTCTAATAGTAATCAGCGTTCTTCAATGAATAGTTAAAGTCAAAATCTGATTACATATTATGCTTGTTTGTCCATTGCTGATTAATTTGATATCAAACATGAATATGGTACGATTTTTTCGAAGATTTAACTTCACTCTATTAGTACTTTGCTTTGTTTTTATTAATAATTTATTTTGCCAATTATAACAACAGAATATATGCAACAGAAATGAAAGAAGATTGGAAGTTTTCAGGACATTTTTAGTTTAAAGTATTTATTAAATATTAAAATATTTGAAATTTTTGTGAAATCCTTGAAATATTTGGTGATGCTTGCGATTTCCTTCAACTTTTTTAAAATATGTAAAATTTGCGTGAAATCTTAAAATTTCTGTAAAATCTTTTTGAATCACTTCAACTTTGAGCACAATATTTGAATATCGATGTGAAATTTTTTGAAATCTTTGAAAAAGTTTAAGAATTCTCGAAATAATTGTAAAATTTCATTCAAATCTTTTGTAATAATTGGAAAATATTACAGTATCTGAAATACTTGTAAAGTCTTTAAATATTTGGAAATGTTGGTGAATTCCAGAAAGCCTTTTAGTGTATAGAAAATCTATCTGAAATTTTAAAATTTCTGTGGAATCTTTTGCAATCCTTTAAAATGTTTGCATATTAATTAATATCTTGCTACTGGGCGAAGTTGAAATATCAAAAAAACAATTTTATGAACACAGTTTTGGAAAAAACGTAAATACTATTTTTGTTTCTTAATCTGCATGATATAACTAATTCTCACAATGTTTAACATCTACTTCCGAAAAACTTGAGAATATCAGATCAATAAAAATGACGAGTCACTGAATTTGTCAAATTAACTGGACATTCTCAACGATCCAATTTTTTCAATGTTTTGGAAGTACATTTTGAAAAAAAGAAAGTTTTTCTATGCTAAAAAAGTTTTTGATCAATTTTGGAGCTGCTTTTTTTTATTTTCAGTACTAAATAAGAGATTAAGTTTTTCCTGTATGAACTCAAATAAAAATTATGTAACCATTTTAAAAATTGTACACAGTATGTAATCATATTTCGACTTTGACTATTCATTAAAGAACGCTAATTAGGATTCGCACGTCAGAGTGGCAAAATAACGCTACCGCAAGCTGTCCACTCCACTAGCGCACATCTCTCGCATTCCTCTGTGATTCCTGGTCGATATTCCTCGTCTCGGAAGATATCACGATATAATGCCCATTACATACCAACGAACTTGAAAAGCGGCTCTTAAGGTCGGCTCCTACGGCTCTCACTAAAAACATACATGTATCAAAAATGTCCCTTTTCTTATCCGTTGTGCATAATATACAACTAAGCTTGAAACAAAGTATCACATCTTAGCAATACAATAGAATTTTTAACCAAAGAGTTGAATGTGCAACCTGCAAAGACGACTTTATTCCAGGGTAGTTGAAATATCAAACTGAAAATCTAAATTTAGAACTAAAATATCATTTTAAACTGATGAAGATGCAGTTTCGGCCAGATAGTAGAACATAAAGAAATTAATTCTTTGATTTTTCACCGAACAGTTGGTCTTAAAAACAAAGAGTTAAATTAAAAAAAAGTGAGCCTCAACCATTTTTACCCTAAAATTAAAAAAAAAAATTTAATTTTAAACTATTTTATACCAAAAGCGAAAATAAAGTATAAAGCTCATTTTAAAGTTTTTTTGAAACAAGAAACATGAATCCTACACTTCGTTTCGCAGAGTTAAGTTCGCAGTCAAGCAAAGATTGCCTTGACACTTTCCGCCCAGTTCAATGTCGCTCATCACGTTCTCCTCGTATACTTCAGGCTCCTAAGGAGCATCCAGTTCATGCTGCTGGCAGGCCTCTTTCTCCTAAAGTACTTGGATACGCACTTGGACAACTTGGATATATTCGGCTTATTCCCCGCACAAATCAGAATCTACGATTCGAATTTCGAAGATACGTTTTTCCTAACGGTTATCCAATTAGATTGCGACCAGAAAAAAATAAATATATTCCCGTGCCAAACCAAGAACATATTGTATTATCAGCATCCAATGGAGACATTTTTGCAATATTAGATTATAGAGAGTTTCTTCTTGGAATATATGCGACACATAGAGCTAAATCGAGAATTAAAGTGAATATGGTAAGCGGAAACGTTAATAATTTGACCCGAGATGAAATTCGAGATTGTCCAGTGGGAGAAATTCATCTAATCTTCGCAAAAAATTTCATTATATCTTCAGCAAATAACGACTCACTACAGTCAGAATGGAATCCTAATAGCGAACGCAACCCTGATACTTCTTCTTCTTCTGACAGAGAACATTCACCTGACCGGACATCTCTCCAGAAGCCTGCCCTTCATTTGGAAACCAGGGCGCCACCTGGGTGGCCGCCTTCACCTATAGTACTTGGATATGCACTTGGACAACTTGGATACATTCGGCTTATTCCCCGCACAAATCAGAACGTACGATTCGAATTTCGAAGATACGTTTTTCCTGCTGGCAAACGAATGAAATTACGAACAGAAGAAAAAAGCTATAGTCCCATTCCAGTCCATGAACATATTGTAGTATCAACATCCAGTGGTGACATTTTTGCATTATTAGAGCATAGCGGGGCTCTGCGTGGAATATATACGACAAATAGCGCTCATCCGAGAATGAAAATAAATATGATAAGCGGCGAAGTTCATAATTTGACCCCAGATGAAGTGCAATATTTTCCAGTAGGCGAACGTCGCCCAGTCTTCCCTTATAATTTTATTAAAGCTTTTGCAAATGATGATTCACTGCAGTCTGAATGGAATACTAATAGCGGACGTAACCCTGGCTCTTCTGCTTCTGACAGACAATATTCACCAGAACGGACTTCACCTCAGGAGCCTCTTCTTCGTGCCAGATCGAGGTTCTCTCCAGAAAGGCCTTTTTCTGTTCAAGTACTTGGATGTGCAATAGAAACGCTTGGATATGTTCGGCTTATTCCTTGCACAAACCAGAATCAGCTATTTCAATTTCGAAGATACGTTTTTCCTGCCTATAAAGCAATTCAGATGCGAATAGATCACACAAACTATGTGCTTGGGTCAAACCAAGAATATATTGCATTATCAACATCCAGTGGTGAAGTTTTTTCAATATTAGATTATAGTGGGACTTTTCATGGAATATATAGAACAGATGAATATAATTCGCGAATGAAAATAAATATAATAAGCGGCGCAGTTGATAATTTGACTGCAGATGAAATAAAGTGTTGTCCAGTAGGAAAAAATCACCCAGTCTTCCCAAACAGTTTTATTAAAACTTTTGCAAATTACGATTCACTAGAGTGCGAATGGAATACTAATGGCAAACGCTATCCTGGTTATTCTTCTTGTGCCAGACAAAATTCAACTGAGCGGACTTCTCCTCAGTAGCCTCCTCTTCATGCCAGGTCCAGTTCTCCTCCAGGCAGGACTCCTTCTAATGAAGTACTAGGATATGCACTTCAACAACTTGTATATATTCGGCTGCTTCCCGAGTCAAATCAGAACCGACAATTCGAGTTTCGAAGATACTATTTTCCAGCCGCTAAAGCAATTCGACTGCTTGCAGGTAATAGTAAATTTGTATAACACCAAACCAAGAATATAGTGTGTTATCAATATATAATTGTGACATATTTGCAAGACTGATGTATACTGGGATTCTTCGTGAAATATATAACAACAGACAGAAATCATTTGAGGATGAAAATAAGTATGCCAAGCAGTTTATGAAATTTGTTGCAAATTGCGATTCACTGGAGACTGTATATAATTAATTAAATGAAAAATTGTAAAATGAAACATAATAAACCTTGTAGCTCGCTGTTGGATCAAAATTATGTTATTAATTTGTTCGATTTTGTGGGTTCGTGATTACCGAGTTTATACTCACATGAAAGTAGGCGATAATCAGAGTTTAATTTCATGTTGAAATTTATTCACTGATTCTACGTTCATCCAGTTTTCGAAGGACCAATGTGTGCACGGTAAAGGGTATATAAAAGAAAAAGTTTATTCATTAAAATTATTTATTGAAGGTAACTAAAAATTCACAATACAAGCTGAGTGGTTAAATACAAGACTATTAAAATCACGATCCAAAGTATAAGAATAAGCAAGGTCGTATTCGTTTCGCAGGTAGTACAAGACTGTCCTCCGCTGAGGAGCAGGCAGGGGTGCAGCTAGATTCCGATGTTTCCAAAGACAAAATCTAGGTACAATTCAAAATTTGGACTCTGAGCCTGCCTCAATAAAACCCTTATCGCGGTCATTTACAACATCTGCACTGAAATTTCTCGTACTCGGTCTGCTTAATGACTCATCTTAGGACAGACTTCAAGCTTGGGCCTTTTCAGTCGTTCCAAAATGTATGCAAGTATAATGCATAAACAGAAATCTGCAGAAATATCGATGCTGATGTAGAATGATTCAATATCAATACAAATATGAGAATATAGATAATAAGTTACAAATACACATAATTTATACAAATTAATAAACGCCAATCATTCACTCAAACAGTTACGATGGCCAAGATTTTAATTCCCAATATAGAATCATTTTGGGACAAGATCATCCTTTGGTAATCATGGACTTTATTCAATTTATTCGAATTGATTATGCTTTCAATTTTTCGTTTTACTTCTAGCTTTAGTTTTAATTCCGATGTTTACTTGTTTGACAAAATACTCTAAGGTTGGCCTAAATTTTTGTAGATTCCTAATCATGATTATACAGTTGCTTTGCGTAGATAAATGAGAATAAGACATTCTTTTCATTCTTTTAACCGGCTTAAATTTTAAATACCACACGCTTGTCGGCATGTTCCATAAATCGCGAGCCATCTTCACTTTCTAGTATTGATTTATTATTATCAGTTAGTTCTACGAATTTGTATAGACCATGACGTCGCGAATCAAATTATTCATCGCGTACACCCTACACCACATATAATAGACCATTCACTTTCGCGTTTAGCAGCCTAGCCTTTTGATCATAGTACTTCTTTGATCTTTCCTTTGCATGAATTAGATTCTTCGCAGCGATTTTTTGAATCTCGTTTAATTGCACGATTAGGTCATGCGAATAGGTGCAATTTGTTCCCAGGTGTTCTTCAGATCGAAAAGAGGTGTGCGCCCGTGCGGTTCTACCGATAACTGATTAGAAGGGAGTAAATTACGTCCCTTCAGAAACCGACGTGTTGTACGCAAAACATGGCGAATGGGAGCAGTCTGTCACAGTCGTCATAATCGTTTGTTTAATTTTTTATATGATTTGTTAAAACTAGATGGCTTCCCTCCAGGGATCCATTCGTTTAAGGCCGATACGCGGAAGTCGTTAATTGTTTTACGTTAAAAAGTTTTTCTATTTTCCTCATTATTTCACTCACAAAGGCATCTCTTCGATCACTCAGGATGCACTTCGGGGCACCGCAGTGAGAGAAGAAGTGACTACGAAAGGAATGGGTATCGCTTTGCAATATTTACTGAAGTTGTCCTGCACAGATAGTATATTCTGATTCCAATTCGGGGTTGTCGGGAGTTTTCCTACAGTGTCCAGTGATACTTTGTCAAATACGACAAATGGTGTATCGGTAATCACCATTGGGTCGTACGTACGGGATCTCATGAGATTATTCTTCAGGCAGCCCTATTAGCGCTGTTAAGTCACTTAAGGATCGCTGCTGGTTTTGAATTTAAATGGCTACACGTCTCTACCTCGTTATGTCACTTAAATTCGCGTTCAGTCTTCCGTTGACTGGAGATCCGAAGGTGTTTTACGACCGATTGTTGATCTGCCTGAGTGAGTCCATTAAATTTGTCAAATCAGGTCCGATGATGCCGTCATTTGATGCCGTCCGGTGCGTCCGAATTTGATAAAAAGCGTAGGTCCGTTAGTGCCGTTTCAAGAGTGACGCTAGTTGATATATTACCAAAATAAGGGGTTTGGTGCAGACGAGCATGAGAAGCCGTGTTTTTTCCCCAGATTTTTCAGTACTTCCGGTCGGTGCAAAAAGTAGTGAAGGACTGCAATGAGAATGTTGAGTGTGAACGAATCGAATGTAGGAATGCATAGGTAAGGTAGGGAATTTTCGCAAGCATTGCAAATTTTGATTGGATGTTCGTTGTCAAGCGACAATTTGGAAAAAAGCCGTGGAAGGAAGCTGTATTGGGAATTGCAGTTTTCTAAAAAGTGCTGACTGTCATAACGCGACTTGGGGATACCTTTTATTCCTTTGATTTACTATTTTTAACTTATAATTTGAATTTGATTGACTGTTCATTAATAATTGTTTCCAATTTGCTTGATTTATTTCAGTAGTTTATAATTCTCCATTATCTTCAGTTAATAATTTTGAAAATACTTCGTAATTGTAAAAAATTGTTAATCAGGTAACAGCAATTTAAATATTATAATTAAGGGTTAATTATTATAGGTCAGATCAGCTGTCAAAATTGACAGTTTTTTGCATGGGAAGGACGTGGTCGTCTTTTCTCTTTCCTTCTTTCTGGTTCAAACGTCTTGCATGTCAGGACTTAAAAGAGGACGCAGAAGTAACAATATTTGTTATAAAATAATTATAATATAAAATATTATTCTTTATTATTGAATATTAATTTTTAAAGGAATATTTGGACGATGAAATTACTTGCTTTCTTCGACAGGGTCGAGTAGATCATAAAAAGGTGTCATTCGATATCTTTGGTTAATTTGATAAATAAATGATATTATCAAATGTTCGGAGTGGATGTATAAAAACAAAAAGGAATAATTTTGATTTTAGTTATTCTTAGGTGATGAGCAAACCTGAGTAATAAAATTTTTTATTTGATATACTTTATTAATTCTATAAAGGAAAATAATTTTTCTTTGCCTATAGATGTCCACCTTATTTTTTATAAATTATTCATACAATTTTTTGTAATATTTTTTTATAAAATTAAGAAATAGCATCGTAAATTAGTATCATCTTGCCGATAAAAACGATCAATTTCCAGACAAGTATATACTTAAAGCGTTAAATTTCGAACAAAACATTTTACTTCCCCCCCCCCACTCCACATCTATCCGTGTGACAATATTGCTGATTAGGGTGTCAAAGCAGTTTCAACAGGTTTAGTGAAATCTTGAACATATGAAAGGATTTCTTATAGTGCAAAGATTTCAAGAGATTTCAGTGTGTTTAATTAACTTTTTAAGGATATCATCAAGTTTTCAAGAATTTCATTATATTTCAAGGTGTTTTAAAGAATTTAACAAGACTGTATCGGATTTTATGAGAATTGTGAGTCAGATGAAATTACAACTGTAATTTTATGATACTGAATTCTCTTTTGTTAAAGCTTCTTCGGCTCTAGCGAACACATTCTTATCACGTATCTGGTGCTTGGAACTCGTTTTTTTCAAAGAGCGAACTTTTCTACATTATTTTTTTATTCACTTTAATATTTAATTCTTATTTTACATTGGATTTCACTCTCAGCTACTCTGAAAAATGTATCATTGAAATAAATTTATATTACTACAATTCATAATATGCATTGGTGTTGAAACAAACGTTTTTTCATGGTTCTGTTTTTTTAATCAAAGAAAAAGTGCGCATCCTATAAAAAACAATTTTGTTATTATAGATTTGATTGCATCTTGTATCGTTTTTCCATAAATTTAATTTGCTTATTTTCAATGTTATTTTATACGATTTGAAATAAAAGTATGCATCCAGCGTAAAGTGGTTCTGAGGAAATTTGTAGATATTATTTGGCGACAAATTTTGTTGAATAAAATGTTATTGTAGCTGGTGTCGTTTTTTCAAAGAGTTAATTTGTTTATTTCAACAATATTTTTTTAATGTAAGTTTATAAAAAATTTGTATATCTTTTTTGGTTATTTTTCGGAAATAAAAAAAGGAATACGCGTCCAATCAAAAAATTATTAATGACAAATTTGTAGCTCGTCTTTGGGAGAGCAACTTTTTTCGTTAATTGTTTTCATTACTTGTGTCGTTCATTCAAAAATTTACATTTTACAAAAACTCTGAGGATTATCCACCTTGCTCTCATTATTTGGCTTGCTTAATGTATAATTATGTAGTCCGTGTGTCAAAAACCTCGGTTGGAATCTAAATTTCTTAAAAGTATGCGCGAAAATAATTTTTCAGTTTATCATTTATTACGACTGTTTTTTTCCAATTATTTTTTTAATATTATTAATGTGAGACCTGTATATATTGTAAAATATTTCAGGATGACCACTAAAAATCTACAAAAAAAATCCGCTTTTCTTCTGGTTCAAACAAATATTTACCTGTGAACTCTCTAGACCTAGATCTGAAAAATGTAGCTAATTGCTCATTTTTAACTTTAATTAAAGAATTTGAGAAGCAGCCAGAAGGTGATAACGTAAAACTTGTAAACAGGCTACGTCCCCTCAAAGTGAAAAAACAAGATTATTTGCACGCTCAATATACTTATACTTCGCTCATTCGCTTTAAAAATAATACCGCAGAAGAATTACGAAATTCGATTAAGAATGTCATTAAACCCCGTTACAGAAGTCTTCTCATTTCGAATCATTTAAACTAAAACTTAAAACCTTTGAAACTAGTAAATTGCAAAGTAAAAATGGTCATTGATAATTTATAAGAAAGGATTTATATAGATTTTATATCACATAGTTAAAATTGTAAAAATTTTAAAGAAGTAAACTTTAATAAGGGGTTATTCATTATTTGTACGAAAAATTACAAAAATATGGTACTGAATACAGAGAAAATGAGGAAATAAGGGGACGATTATGTAACTTTTTCAAATTTATTTTCACTTCCAGATTTTTAAGTGCGCCTAGGGCGCGCGGTTGTCGTATCTCGCCCTACGCGCTCGATAATATATTTACCTCGCGCTACACGCTCGGATACATTTGCATCGCCGTTCGCGCTCGGCTTTTTCCGGTTTTCACACAGAGTGCTCGGCTTAGATAAAAAGAAGAAATTTACTTGCAAATATAATAAACTGACAAAACCTCTACGTTTTAAGTGATTGTTAAATTTGTTTTTATTTCAGATCACAAAGGAAGTTTATATACTTAAGGCTCTATCGGCCTTAAGGAACACATTCAAATTACAATACCCGCACACTTCTTTTAAGTCCAAAGAAAAACGCTTCGTACACTTTGCTTCGAATGCAAAAAAAAAATCTTTAAATATGTGCAAAATCAGTTAATATTGAGGGGTGGCGCAAAGACCATGAAGTTTCCCATTAATTTAGCATGGGAAAAAGTCAGCTTTTTGTAAATCTAATATTTAAACGCGATAATAATAATATGAGTACAAAATAAACGAACAAGTTATTTTTTCCTTTGGAAGAAAATGCAAAAAGACTTTGAAGAAATCAAGAAACTGTTTCATAAATGGAGGACGATCATTATCAAAGGAGTTAAAAGTACAGAGTTAGTCAGCATGAGAAATTGCGAAAGTGAAATACTATATGATATAGACGGGACCCTATACGATTTGAAAGACTCTTTCATGGAATTATTGCGAGATGAAGCTATAGGGCACCACGACTGCGATATAGAACATGATAAGTTAGTAAACTCAATTGAGAGTGTCTGTGACTTTAGGGTTAGGGGTATAATGAAAAACTTAAAACTGATAAGGCTGCTCGTGTAGACAGTATTATTGTACCAATATACGAAGGAAAGGGACATAAAAGCAACTGCAATAATTATTTATTATTATTACATTCAATAATTGTTTTCATTTAGTTATTCATATTTGAGGACATATGCAAAGAAATTGGTTATAAAAATGAATGAATCATCTATTCCACTGACTCGAATATATCTGCATTACGAATCTAAATTATTTTCAGATTTTTTTTTGGAAAGCGATCCATATAAACATTCACAATTACTAATTTTTGAAAAATTGATGTATATAATTTTCTTTTAGAAACAATAAAATACTTTAAATGTATTAGAGACCTCACGGTAAGAGGAATACACTACAAAAGCTTCTTTATAACAATTTTCTTCGCATATCTCCTTAATTCTGAATAAGTGAAAAAAACTTGTAAATAAAAACTACTCATTTCGGTTAGACGAACCTTCTTTATTATGTATAGATTTGCATTACGATCTACCGATTTTGATAAAAATAGATTTTTCTGTGGAAATAGACCAATTAGCGATAAGCAACCTCTAAATATTATTCGATTTATTTAATCATTCACGTGGTTCATTTTTAACTCGACCCCAACAAAAATATCAAAAATGCTAGTTGAGATTGAGAACTCCTTTCCCTTTTCATCTGATGATGGGTTATAGATAGTTAGTTAGTCAGTTGTAATATGGGCGAGGGGCGCCACGAGGTGCCCCCCTGGCGCACAAGCTATGAAGCGCATATGGTGCCACACTCGTGTTCATTCTCAAGGCAGTACTCCGAATCCGGAAATATTCCCAGAGTGTTTTTGGATCTCGGTGGATTTCGTTGTTACCAAAATTTTGATATGATACCTCTCAGGTGCCAGGCATACTTATCGCACAGTAAATGACGTTCTTCTTTGTTGATCAGGCAAAGTGAACCTCACCCACTCTGCCATTCGGCAGCCTCCCTAGCAGACCGCAGGAGAGAGGATACGGCCACACTCGGGTAGACGGAGCGCTCCCTCTAAAGTCATCAGTTAGATGCACAGATTAAAAGCACTCGCCTGGTGTGTTATGTAAGTATGTGTGTGTGTATGTGTTCATTACTCAAAATTGGCCAGCGACCGCCTAGCATGAGGCCCCCGTAGGTGCCTCAAGCACAGAAGTCCCCCGTACGAGCCTCGAGTGCGAGAATCCCCCGTACGAGCCTTCAGCGCAAAGAGATCGCTGCCTCATTTTCGAGTCTTCTTAAAATCGGCTTCGATTCCCAAGGTTAGGCCCTCGAAAGAGCCCATTTATGCTTGGTAAGGCACCAGCTTTTTCTCAGGGACCTAGAGTTTAAGGTGGGTTCCGAACCACCAAAGCTCCAGTAGAAGTACATAGAAAAATTTCCTTTGGTACCCGGCTCAGGGATCGAACCCCAGACCTCCTGCATGGAAGTCTGACGCGCTAACGTCTGAGCCATCGAGGCTTCTGGGTGAGAGATAATTCGGTTAGAAAATAATTTTGTTATCAACAACAGCAATTATTTTCAAACCTATAGAACAAAAACAAAATTAGGCATTAATAATTATTTGATAATAATTTGAATTTTCAATTTCTCAACAACAAAAAAACTGAAAAGTTATTTTGCTAATCTTGTAAAACTTTCAAGAAGCAACGTTTTCCTTATCGCGACTTTTTTTGATATTGCGCGCTGTTTGCCTAAAAATGTTCTATTTTGTAAAGATAAATTGTTCGAATTTGTCAGCAGTACAAATATCAGTACATAAAATTTTCAATTCTTAAAAAACAATGTTCTCAACAATTTTGAAAATGCTCCAACTTTTTGAATTTTTATCCAAAGACAGGCTACAGACAGACCGCTACAGACAGGCTACATGCAGTCTACAGACAGACGGCTTCGTGAAAATCGTTTTTTCTGACTCAGGATGTTTTAAAACGTGGAGAATTGATGAAAACCAACAAAGTCAAGTTTTACACGAAAGCAATACCTTCTCATTAGGATGAGAATGTAACAAGATTTTAGAGGTGGAAGAATATTTTCGGAATAACCATAATTCCTCGATACGTAAAGCAGCGCAACAAGTCAACAACTCGCCGTTAGTATTCCTACGAAGATTATATTACTAACGATAGTAATTCTATTCACAAGAAATAAAGTAGTCACATTTACCTCCAATTTATTTTTCAAGAAATAAAAGTGCACATTTCGAAAACCTATACCATTAAGTGTATTGCCCCAGACCAATCATCGGCATGTTTAACATGTTCTTATCTCAAACATATAAAACTTGTTAAATCATGCAATTGTGCTCCTCAATGAAACTTTGAAGTTTCCACTATTTATTCATCGTTTCGTTTTTTCGATTCCTGTACCTGTTCGAAAATAGTAATCAATTGGGTTTCACACCTTTTCATTCGCTACCCTGTAAAATAGGTTCTGAAATGAGGTATCGTTTTCAAATACGCAGTTCCTTGACATTGTAATAATTTCTAACCCAAAGTGTGACTAAAATTAACTAAAAATAACTTCGGTATGGACTAAAACAACTCGGACATGTTCGGCTTATCCCACGCACAAATCGGGACCGGCGATTCGAATTTGGAAGATATGTTTTATCTGACGATATACCCATTGTCTTGCTAGTAGAACGCAACACACATGTATCCGTGCCAACGTGAGAACATATTGTATTATCAGCACCTAATCGTGATGTTTAGGCAGCCCATAATGAATGTTTAAACAGTAATTTTCGCCTAATAACTTGAAAATTTGTGCAATATAGTGGCAATATAGGGAAAAAAAGGGTTTTGTTTAGAACTCATGCTAAAAACGTTTTCTTATAATTTTTTAAACATTAATTATTTTTATTCATTAAGTTAGAAGTTTTTAAGTATTTTTTACTAGATACAAAATTTTTCTTTAATGTAGGTTTCGATATTGAAAGGATTACTTCGGACTTCTGCCTCAGCCCAGATTTGAACCGGGAACGCCACTATCCATGAGTGGATCGTTAACCAATTACGCCACCGAGACATGAGCAGCTATTTTCTTGTTCTCCATAGCTACTTTCTTCCACGGAAGTACTATACGTATTTCTCCACTGCGACATATGTACTATTTTTGATCAATGTAGGTTAAATCTAGGTAATATTTGGAAGATGTGACTACCATTAATAGACGTTAACGTCCGAGTTTCTGATTTTCTAATTAATATAAATTTCAATATTAAAACGATTACTTCTGTTCAAATTCGGGCTGAGGCAGATTTTTTGTTGTTCTTCAAAACTTATTTGTCCGAAGTAATCGTTTTATTATCGAAATTTACATTAATTAACAATTTTAAAACTCGGACGTTATTATCTATTGATGGTTGCAACGTATTCGAAATATTAATTAGATTTAAAATTGTTGAAACAATTATTCTTGCCTAAACAAAATATTTTGTTCAGTAAATCATTAAAAGAAACAATTTTCTAAAAGTAATTAACAATTTACATTTGTCATTATTTAGAAAATTATTATCACTTGCTCCTTGTTGTAGAAATGATGTAGAAAATTCCAGTGTTTTCGAATCTCTTTCACTATTTCGCTCATTAATCAGTACATTCTTGTCTCAACGAAATCTATCTCAAAAACCATTATCCATAACGAATATTACGGTATCAGTTCTGAGATAAAATAATACTGAATACTTATCGACACACATATTGCCAGAGATTCGAAAAAACTGGAATTTTGTACACAATTTATGGAATGGAATTTCGACAAAGTAGTTAAACTTTTGAGCTTGTATTCGAATTTTTAGTCAAAAGATTAGTTTACTACCAAAAAACGGGAATTAAAACAAAAAATATAAATTTAGAACAAAATTGTAAAAATGTCAACTAAAAATGATTGATTTTCAACCAAACACGTAGATTTTCAATCAATAACATTAATTTTTGATAATGTATTTCAACTTTAACTTTTTAAAAGTCGATCTTTTCAAATAAGTCGAAACGGTCATACGATCCCAGCCCGGTACTGTTTCCCAAAGATTTTTCTTTTCAATATGTTTACATACTGCGAACAGTTTAATTTAAAAAAATTAGTTTTTTATATTTGAACAGGATTTTGACTAAAACGAAGTCCGTAGTGGTTTTATTTTGAAACTTAACTAAGGTACGCATCTTTAACTAACTCACGAACTAGTGAGAACATTTAATTTTAATTTTTGATATAAATATACGTAAGTATAAGTATATAAGTATACATAAAAAAATGCGACTTTTTTTTATAAAATTGCAGCTAATCATCTTTTTCCGTCTTTCATGTATAGTTTTTTTTAATTCTTCGTAAAAACCTTGAAAACAGTAAGATTTGGAGAGTACAGAATAAAGCACACGTATTTTATCACCTTGTTGTTTGTTCTTTATTTCACATTGACTTTTCTTTGTAGTTTTAAATGATTGAAGGAACTTTCCTTCTAAACAATTATGTTTGTTACATACATAATTTATGACCAACTAAAACTAATACCTTTGAGATGAAAATTTAATAATTATATCTGCGAAGAACAATCTTGAAACTAATAACGTCGTATATATGTTAGATAACGACTACTTCCGTACATATTTGTACTCTGATGATGCAATAGAATATTCTTTAGTTACATTTGTTCACCCACTTATTCACTGAAGCATTAATCAGTTTTTCCTCTACGTTGCGAAAATGAGGATGGTCTATAGTTTCGTTTTCACTCTAGCGGTCATCTTTAATTCTATTGGTGAATATAATAATACAATATATCTATCATTTTTATTAAATTTTATATAATACATGCAATGATCCGATTTTTTCAATGTTTTGGAAGTACATTTAGAACATAAGAAAGTTTTGCTATGCTAAAAAAGTTATTCATAAATTTTCGAGCTGCTATATTTTTTTATTTTCAGGACTAAATAAGAGATTAAATTTTCCCTGTATGAACTTAAATAAAAATTATGTACAATTTTAAAAATTGAGCATATTATGTATATTAAGAAACAATAATAACATTCACGATTTTTCCATAAATCTGCGATTAAAGGACTTTTCTACCTTATTTTGACTCAGCCAAACCCTAAGACATACACGTCATGAGGAAGCCGAAAGGAAACTTTTCAGTGCTAAAGCATTTTTGAATTATGAAATTTTTTACATTAATGAATATACAAATATACATACATGAATATTCAAACTTTCAAAGATGTATTTCGTAGGGGTGAATTATAAAATCTCTTGTGTGCTGATGATTTGAGCTTATATGAGTCTTATTTCTGACTTATTTATTACTTACTATACACTCAAATTTCATAAAATGTAAACAATATGTAGGAGTCCAAGTGATTCAAGTAGAAACGCACTTTCGATTTTTTAAATGTGCGGACAAATATATTCTATTTACCAAACGTAGGCATTAGACACCAAAATATTTTTATATTCTACTTTGAAATAAGGAAAATTAAATTCGTGATGAATTCTTTAAACTCCAAATGACTTAAAAATATACCAATCTTTTTACCTTTCTCTTTCATACATTTGATTGTTATAATTGGCGAAATATATTTTTAATAAGAACAAAATAACATAAAAAGAGAGTGAAGTTAAATCTATGAAAAAATCGTAACATAGTCGTTTTTGATATAAAACGAATCAGTAATGGACAAAAAAGTACAATATGTAATCATATTTCGACTTTGATTATTCATTAAAGAACGCTAATTAGTTATCCACTACACTAGCGCACATCTCTAGCATTTCTCGGAAAAACCGAGGCGAGAAAGAGGAAGGATGGGACGGAATGAGGAAGAATGAGACGCGAGAAACCGAGATGGAACCGAGGTATGAACGAGACGAAAGCGAGCCAGGCGCGATATCCCTCGTATCGAACGACGTCACGATATAATGGCCATTACATACCAACGAACTTGAAAAGCGGCTCTTAAGGTCGGCTCCTACGGCTCTCACTGAAAACATAAATATATCAATAATGTCCAACCTCTTCCCCTTTATCCATAATATACTAATACGGGTAGTTGAAATATCAAACTGAAAAGCCTAATTTAGAACAAAAATATCATTTTCGAATAATGAAGATGCAGTTTCGGTCAGATAGCAGAAAATAAGCAGTGAGCCTCAACCATTTTTAACCTAAAATTGTATGGCACCACTTTCCCTTACAGAATCTCTCACTCAGGACTTTAAAGCATTTTATACCAAAAGCGAGAATAAGGTATCGAGCTCTTTTTTCAAGTTTGTTTAACGAGAAATGTGTATTTTCTATTTCTTTTCACAGAGTTAAGTTCACAGTCAAGCAGAGATTGCCTTGACACTCCCCGCCCGGTGCAACGTCGCTCATCTCGTTCTCGTCCTATACTTCAGGCTCCTGCGGAACATCCAGTTCGTGCTCCTGGTAGACCCCTTTCTCCTAAAATACTTGGATACGAACTTGGACAACTTGGATATATTCGGCTTATTCCCCGCAGACATCAGAATCAACGATTCGAATTTCAAAGATACGTTTTTCCTAATGGGTATCCAATTAGATTGCGACAAGCAAAAAATAAATATATTCCCGTGCCAAACCAAGAACATATTGTATTATCAGCATCCAATGGAGACATTTTTGCAATATTAGATTATAGAGGGTTTCTTCTTGGAATGTATACGACACATAGAGCTAACTCGAGAATTAAAGTGAATATGATAAGTGGAAACGTTGATACTTTGACTCGCGATGAAATGCGAGATTGTCCAGTGGGCGAAAGTCATCCAATCTTCGGAAAAAATTTCATTATAGCTTCAGCAAATAACGACTCACTACAGTCCGAATGGAAAACTAATAGCGAACGCAACCCTGGTTCTTCTTCTTCTGGCATACAATATTCACCTGACCGGACTTCTCCCCAGAAGCATCCCCTTCATTTCGAAAACAGGTCGCCTCCTGGGTGGCCGCCTTCACATAAAGTACTTGGATATTCACTTGGACAACTTGGATACATCCGGCTTATTCCTCGCACAAATCAGAAC